>RCWM02001243.1:0-62000 GCA_003667255.2 Euschistus heros | reverse complement strand
CTTTCTTCTTCATCTCCTTTCACTATCTTCATCCTGTCGCTTAAAGTATTTTCTTCTGAAGGATTTTTTTTTTTTTTTTTTTTTTTTTTAGTTAAATGTTTTGGTACAATAGAGAAATCTTTATGATCTACTGGATCCTTTAAATTTATGAAATAGAAAATGCTGGAAGGAAAAAAAAAAAAGGACGTAGAGTGCATGAAATATGCGATAATTTTTGACTTCACGGCTTTGTTGGAAATAGTTAGAAGGTAAACATACTAAAAGTCCCCGCCCCTGGGAGGTGAGCTAAAGGTGGGGAGGGGAGAAGGTCCCAATTTTGTTTTTCGATTATATCTCGAAAACGGTGGACTCTAGAAAAATATGTAACAGATCAAAATTAAAGCTAATTAAGTTTCCTATAAAATTGATTATACACGTATTCGAGAAATTTCAACGGTTTTCGAGATATATGTTACTAAAAATAGACAACTTTAGAAATAAAAAACATTGTTAGCTCTTTTTTTTTTGTTAAACTTTTAAAACAAACACCAGAAACGTATATATGAAATTGAAGTAAATTTAATGCTCTACAATTTTGATTCTGACGTTTTTTCTTAAAACGATTATGGAACGTAATAGAAGCAAAAGTTTGACAAAAAGTGAGGTGACATTTATTTTTTCCTGAAAATCACCTATTTTCTAACCTATAACGTATATCTCGTAAACAGTTACAATTACGACAAATTTAAATTTTATAGTAAATTTAATCAACTTTTATGTTTATTTGAAACATATTTTTCTACAGTCAACAGTGTTCGAAATATTAAGAATAAACCAAAAAAATTGAACTTCTCCCCTCCCCCCCACTGTTAAATCACCCCCCAGTGGCGGGGACTTTTAGTATGTATACCTTCTAAACACTCCTAACGAAGCTATGAAGTCAAAAATTATCGCATATTCTATACACTTTACAATATCTTTATTGACTGGACTACTAAACAGTAAGTAGTCCTAAAGACAAATGTTACTAAACGAAAAATGTTTTCCATTCTTGAAGGGGAAATTGTCGTCAAATTTTGGGTCCCAAGCAATGCTTGCAGAGCCAGAGGGTGTAAAAATATTACATTTTTGAGGGTGAAAAAAAACCTAACACGTAACCAGCCAAAAGACATACTCATGTGAAAAAAAAAAATAAAATAAAAAAAAATAATCAAACAAATGCTAGATAATCTTTAATATTGGCGAATTTTTCTTGATGAATTATATTTATCATTTATTCATTAGGTTATAATGATAAATATATATATATATATATCTCAGCTAAAGCCTGAGACTATATTTAATAATTTAAATGAATATCTACCATGAGCAAGTCAGATCTCCAATTAACAGTTAATTGAATACGTTAATTTCGAGGACGTAATAAGACGCACAGGAAATACGAGCTATTAAATACTATACTATTGCGTTGAGATAATATCTCAAAATAATAAGCGAATTATCTTACTAAAAATTATAAAACCGATGAAAAAAAGAAAGAAAAACTATTTTGATTAATTAATTTAATATTAAATTGGTTTGATATGTAAACTAAAATACTTTGAATTAAAAGCGTTCTTTCAAACATAATAGAAAAACCGTGACCTTCCTAGATGAATTATATACCGAAAGGATATACATAGTACAGGAAAATTAGTATTGAACCTTGAACTCCAAAAATAAAAAGGCTTGAGCGCTGGAAATTGTTCACCACTCTTAGTTTTAAATGTGGTAAAAATATAATAATTTTGATATTTTCAGTGGGCTGGCGTGGGTATTTCATAGGATTTAATCGAAGCTTCATACGTATGAACTAACAGTAAAATTAACCAGCTTTGAGATAAAAAAAAAAATTAGGATGGGACATGTTTTGGAGTTAGAGCGAGAAATGTGCCGATGAAACGAGGATATCAAAACAATACGTGGTTTTTAGCTTGGTAGCATGGGTATTCCACGAGTTTTTTTTTTTCTTTTATTATTCACAACTGTACAGAATAATATACAACAAGTAAATGTGTTGACAGTGAATACAATGGCATGTAAATAACTTGTGAAGAACTACTCACTAGTAGCACTTCAATAAAATCTACACTAAAAGGTCCCTAGGCCATCTTCTTTTCAGACGCCTCGGAGGATTATCAGAGATGGAGGAGGAAGCAAGTTGGGAGACTAGTGGATCGGAGTGGTTATGGAGCTTACTATGGAAGGATAGGAATCTGGTTTGGGCTAATTCAGCAACATATGGGACATTAAGGTCTTTATGGATAAGCTTATTGGTGACAAAGTAAGGAGCATTGAGGATTTTTTTAAGGATTTTGGATTGTAAGGATTGGATACGAGATGAATTGGATGGTATAGTAGAGCCCCAAAGCTCAACTCCGTACGTCCACATAGGTCTAATAACAGTCATGTAAATAAGTCTTTTGTAATAAATTGGGAGGTTTGATCGTTTGTCTAGTTAATGTTGAAATAGTCTGTAACGACGAGCAGTTTCTAGTATTCCACGAGTTAAAATTAGTATTTCATAAATGGGATCTGATAGTAAATTTAACCAGTTTTGAGTTGGAAAAAATAAGTTTAGGTTCAGACAAATATTTTTGAAGTTATAGCGAGAAATGTGCTTTTCTCAAATCACATTTTTAAATTAAAAGGATCAAATTAATTAAATTAATAATCAATCTAAATTAACAGTTGGTGATTATTCGCTACAAACAAAGTTGTGAGAAGATAAGGGTTTTGAAACTTTTTTTTTTTTGATTCGAACCAATATAGCTTCTAAACGGTAGATTCTGTCAACAAATGTTATATAACAAAATACATCCTACATTAAATTTCTGATTGGGAATCAATAGGAAAATTTTCGACCCGGCCTATACCAACAGAGCTAGAGCGTGACAAAAAAGCCCCCCCCCCAAAAAAAAAAAAAAAAAAAAAAAAAAAAAAAATGTAGGCAAAACGTGACATTTTTTCACTCAAACCAATAAATCTCATAATTTTAAGATTTTTGGGGCAAAAAAAAGTTATAAAAGAAAGCTATAAATATAAAATGTTCTGAAAAATACCGAAGAATTTCAAATTAGTGTCGCTACTAGTACAGTGATAAATCACTAATAATATATTTTATTTTATAGTAACAATAATTATTGTATGTTCTCGCAGTAAGATGAAAGATAACCTCTCTGTTACAGCTACTAACGATCTCATTGTCCTTGCTTTGCTTTTTCTGCGTAATCTGAAACCGGTTTAAAAATTAAAAAAAAAAAAAAAAAAAAAAGAACAATCTAAGGTGAGTTGTCAATTGTTTTTTATCAAGCTACAATTTATTAAGCTAAGTATTTAATAAAATAATTTATGTATTTATTTTGTTACGTTAATTCTATGTTATTAAACGTTATTGTGCATGATTACAATTTCCAACGAATTACATAATCCAATAAGACAAAAAAAAATGTTTTTTTTATTCTTAATATTTAATTCAGTGTTTACTTTGACTGCTCCGTTAATTTCTTGTGACTTGACTTGGCTTCGTGGACTCATTTACATTTTTTAAACGCAGCGACAATGCCAGAAGAAATAAAAAAAAAATTAAAAAAGTTTTAAACGCATAGGTAGCCGCCAAAGAAATTTTCGCCATGGAAAGTATTTCATTTGTATGCTATTTATATTTAAGTAATATATACACTTTTGTAATATTACTGTTAACACCCTTACAATAAACTGGATATGCTATTGTAAATGATTTATGGTGGTTGCATTAATTTGAATTCTGTGTTGTATTAATAGACCTAATATATTATTGGCGAGGTGAGCGATATTGAAGGCCGTTACTACGGATGTAGGCTTTAGCTGACGTTACCTAGCAACGGCCATATGATAGTTAGCCCAACTTGATAATTAGTTGTTTGGAGTGTAATACAAGATGGCGGATAGTTAGCGTCACTGTTTCATCGTTGATTTGAAAGCAGACATGAGCCGACCAGTTCTTGGACCATCTTTCAAGAAGACCACCGCCCGTATCTTCTTGATGATTGTTTCCATTGAAGTCATCTAGATCATCGACATCTCGTTGCAGCTGTGGCCAGTCAAAGTCGTCCCACGCAAAAGATCAAAACGCAAAGAAATTTGTGAAACAAAACGAATACAGTTATCCATTGAAATACTTTTAAACTTTGTTTCACTAAGAGTAGTTTGGTAAACGAGTAATACTTTGTTTTTAGTGGAACTTCGGAGACATTTTGCATTTTGATATTGTTCCAGATGGTCTGCCAGTGGACTTAAATGCTGGAATGGAACAGCTAGACAAAGTTCATCCAGTTTTGATTGCAAAATACTCCGCTTTGGTCAACAGGGACCTAGACATTTTGCAACACGACAACGCTTCTACACATCGTTTTAATTTGACCAAAAAAACATTATCGGAAACATTTTACGTATATATTGCCCCGTAAGATTAGAGTTGGTTTAGAACAAAGACTCAAGACAGTTCTTTAAATGGTAAAATTCAGATTTAGTATCCCAATAAATATATAAAACTAATGAAATATATATATATATATATATATATATATATATATATATATATATATATATATATATATATATATATATATTAGTTTGTTTAAAATATTAGAGCAGGTTTCAAACCCATCATTAAATCATTATGATCTCCACTAACAAAGAAATCTTAAGAGCAAACAATGAAAAAAAAATACATTAATGTTTTATTACATTTTTTAAAACAAAGAAGTAAAGCTTGAAAATGTGAATAAAATTTAACGTGGGCAATTCATTTTCACAATTACATAATTTTCGCATCCAAGTTTCTTTCGTAAAAACTTTTTAATTGCTTTAGAATTTATAATTGTATTTTTTAAATATCTGTATCAAGAACTTTATTTTCATAAATTAAATAAATGTAGTTAACAGATGTGAATTAAATTAAAAGTTAAATAACCGTATTTTTGATATATTTATAAAGAAATAATGCCATTAAAATGTTATACCTTAAACGGTTTATATTTTCAAAAGTGTTAGGCTAGCAGGAGGGATGTAAACAAAAAATCGAAATTGAGATTTCATCTTCAGCTGTTAGCTCGCTCCATGTACTATCACTTAAAGCGGTCTCATGGAGGCTATAATAAAGATTATTTTCACATGTTTTGGAGTTTAAGAACCCGTTGTCAATGAGAAATAATATTGAATTTGTAATTTTAATTTGAAATTTATTCGGAACTATGGTTACTGGACGCCTTCCAGCCTAACTAATCCTGAATCACACGAAATATTTTATTTTAACTTGCGATTATTTTTTTAACTCAAGGCTTCATTAACAGTAGTTAAAAAGTAAACATACTATACGTTACTTTTTTTTTTCATTCAAACCAATAATGATCCTGAACGGTGGGGACTTTTTACTTCAACCATCCCAGTTACTTTTTTCTATAACAGTGATTTATCTTATTATTAAATTAATACTAGTGAAGAACATATGTTCAAAATTGTTTACTCAAAATCTGCTATATATTTGTCAAATACCACTCACTCATTTAACACGAAATCTCAGAAACCACCGAACGGATTGGAATGAAATTCGATATGTAGCTTCCTTTAGGGCCGTAGGTGCTCGCTAAGAAAGGAATTTTAAAAAATCTGCCTGGATCGCGGCTAATTCTCGAAAAATGCGATTTCAATTTTTATTGGGTGAATAATAATAGATTAATTATCATATGACATTTGGAGATAAGCTAAGTTAAAAAATAGGTCAGATCCTTAAGCCGCAAACTTTGACCACCGATTAAGTTCCTTATAGTTGTAAACAAACAAAAATACGATCGATGTCGAAACCTTATAATATTTGTACTTTCTGTGAGCTCATGGTAGCTGCAGAGGTTACTTACAACTTACAAGTTTGAGTTGTTTCGTGACGAGAAGCTATTAAAAGACTTATGTTAAAGAGGAGGTTAAAATACTTATGTTCTCTGGTGATGACATGTAAGGCCAGTTCGATGTAGGGACAAAAAACTGATAAGAATTAATGAGTTCTATCAAGTGTATGATTCTCTTTAGTATCGTATCATGTTCTACCATGGAGAAGAAAGGTACAGTATTAACATCCCTCAGCGTGACCCAAACACCAATACATCACTTAAGAAAACTGTGTCTGCAGCTGATTTTTACGCCTAAATGTTAGTGGAGCGAGGATGTGAAGAACCTTATTTACTTTAATTTCGTAATCTCCTCAATCAGTTTATGCTTGATATGTACGCAAAAATAGAAACAGAAAGACTAAACTTTATTCGAAAAAATCAAAAAAGTTGAGAACTTGAGACTACATTCACTTTAAGTATGCCATAAGAAAAGCTGATGGTTTGGTATCAGAGCTGGGTAAGATGGTAGTGCTGCCTCGAAGCTTCACTGGAGGACTATCAAAATAATATAAAATTAACTTTTGCAAATTGTCAAATTTACTTATTGAAATTATTCTAAGAATGGAATTCTTCAGGTATATTTAAGTAATAATAATTATCAACGTTAAACTTAACTTTTACTAATTTAAGTTGTCTTCATCCTAATGATATTCAACTGTAGCGGAGCAGGGTACTTTCAGATAGTATTTTAATAAAAACAAGCATTAATAAAAAAGTAAGCATTTTATAATAAATTTATAGAAATTTTCATTTTGGAGGCCAATAGTCTCTCGTTGATTCCAAAATACATTCAAAAATATCCTTTTTTCAACGCCTTCTCCTATATACAAATTCACATAAGTAGGAATCAAACAGGCTTCTTCTTGTACCACGTTCCTTTTTATTTCTTCTTTTTACAATTGCCCGTAGTGACTCAATTCTTTGTGTGTGCGCTCCTGTATGAGGGTCGACAAAGTTTACACTGTGATTGACATACCTAGAAGTTTTTTTATACCCCTATAAGACCTCCATAAGTCGGAGTATATTGTTGTGCCATGGCGTATAGAATATTTAATGCATTCAGTTAATGTAGCTGCTGTTCTGTTCGACACTGCATTAAGAAAAACCTCTCTTGCCTCCCTACACACACCTCCGAAAACCCATTGGTTTGGGTACACTCTCCTCACTTGGTATTTTCTTTTTGAAAAACAGCTTTCATCTATTTCAACTTTCAACCCTTTACCACCAATTATCATAGGTTTTTGTTATATATCCATGACACTTGCCTTGAAATATTTTTCCAGTCTGTTATAGTCTTCGAAGAAACATTTTTATTCTTTTTTTTTACAAAATTTAGTGGTTGCGTACTCATTAGCCCAGGCTTATATAAACAATATACATTTCCTTAACGGAAGTTTACAATGATTGAACCATGTTCCTTTAAACGCACCAACTTTTTTCCTGCAACTTCTGAAAAAAACACTCTTATAAAAAGGAGCTCTATTTTTGTAAAGATAAATCTTCATAAAATGTCCTCTTCTACATTTTCTCGTTCTGTGCAGTAATCAAGATCTCTGTAGGTATTGGAAAGCTATTTCGTCTGATTTTAGTAACTTGCTAGTTTTAAAAGATTCATATTTAAAACTGGTTTAATATCATTAGGATTAAGGACAACTTAAATTAGTAAAAGTTGATTTTTATAAATGACTTAACGTTGATAATTATTATTACCTAAATAAACCTAAAGAATTCTATTCTTAGAATGTTGCAATAGACTCATCTGAACTGAGAAAAAGGTATATTCTAGGTTCAAGGAATGAAATTCATAAATGCTATGTACAACTTGTAAAATACAACTTGGGCCTGGTTGAGAAAAGCCGATTATCTTGTGACTGGAAAACTGAAAAAGAGTAGTTGGGGACGAAGCTACTGGTGAAGCAATGTTGGTGGGTTGCTCGTAAGGAATATGCACATCGAACTGGCCTTACATGTCATCACCAGAGAACATAAGTATTTTAACCTCCTCTTTAACATAAGCCTTTTAATAGCTTCTCGTCACGAAACAACTCAAACTTGTAAGGGTACACCTCTGCAGAGAACATGAGCTCACATAAAGTACCATATTATAAGGTTTCGGCATCGATCATATTTTTACTTGTTTACAACTATAAGGAACTTAATTTGTGGTCAAAGTGTGCAGCTTAAACATCTAACCTATTTTGTAACTTAGCTTATCTCCAAATGTCATATGATAATTAATCTATTATTATTCACCCAATAAAAATTGTAATAGCATTTTTCGAGAATTAGCCGCGATCCAGGCCGATTTTTTAAAATTCCTTTCCTAGCGAGCACCTACGGCCTAGAGGAAACTACATATCGAATTTCATTCCTATCCGTTCGGTGGTTTCTGAGATTTCGTGTTAAATGAGTGAGTGGTATTTGACAAATATATAGTAGATAAGCAGTTTGAAAATGATAACTAGAACGTAATACTGAATATAAATGGTCATATGGTAGTTAAGGTGTTTCATAGCAACTGTTATTTTATCTAGATCGCATGTTACTTAGAAAAGTAACTGGGATGGCTAAAGTAAAAAAGATCCCTAGGGACAAATGTTACAAGACAGAAAGAATTCTTCATTAAATTTCTGACCAGAAAGAAGTCGTTAAATTTTGATTTGAGCAACACCAACAGCGCTAGAGCATGTTAAAATGTTACATTTTTGAATGTGAGAAAAACGTTACAGCAAAAAAATAACATATGAAGCGTTGCAACAGTTGCAAATCGTAGCAAAACCAAATTTCTAAATTTTTCACCAGAAGCCAAAAACCATTGCAATAAGATGCCCAATTGATATGAATGTAATTTTTCTTGTATAATCACCAGAAAAATAGATGGTATTAGTTGGGCAAGCGTAATAAGGGCCTCTGTTGACGAGTTTTTTAAAAATTGGTTTTTCTTCTTTACTTACTCCGTTTTGCAACAGTTTTGGGGACTTACTCCGTTCTGCAACAGTTTGAGACTTACTCATTTTTGATAATGAAATAAATACATGTCCTGAGTTGATTCATAGAATTGAAATGATGGATTAAAATATGATTTTACGTTAAAAAAAAAATAAAAAATACATATAACAAAATATATATAAAATAGTTCATAAAATTGTGCGTCAAAAGAAATATATTAAGATGAATTTGATTTAGGCGTTTAGCCACAATCGATCGTCAAATTTCGCAAACTTTCTCAAAAAGTTAAATTTGGTCATGTTTAAGAGTCAACAACGCAGAAATGGCGAATCCAATAAAAATATGTTTAATACCAATAGTTGTAGATAATTTGATTTTGTCTAAGATAGGTTTAGTTACTATAATTTATTATTTAATTTGAGAAATACGTTATTCAAAAAAAGTAAAGATCTCCAGCCAAAAGACATATCGATGTCAAAAGATCAGAAGTCTAATTGCGCATTTATTTTTTTTAATTTAATTAAAATATCCTTCGTCGTAAACCTACGACATCCTGCCCTACAGTATCCTTTAATGATATTCCACTAATTCCTGTTGAACAGATCCGCTACCTAGGACTCCACTTGGACAAGCGACTAACTTGGAATCCACATACAAGACTAAAACGACAAGAAACTGCTCGTCGTTACAGACTACTTCAACATTTACTAGACAATCGTTCAAATCTCCAAATTAATTACAAAAGACCTTCCAATCCTTACAATCCAAAATCCTTCGAAAAATCCTCAATGCACCTTACTTTGTCACCAATAAACTTATCCATAAAGATCATAATGTTCCATATGTTGCAGACTTAGCCCAAACTAGATATCAATCCTTTCATAGTAAGCTCCATAACCACTTAAATCCCCTAATTTCTCAACTTGCTTCCCACACCATTCCTGATAATCCTCCTAGGCGTCTGAAAAGAAGATGGCCTAGAAACCTTCTAGTGTAGAAGTTATAATAAAGTGCTACTGATGAGCAGTTCTTTTTCAAGTTTTAACATGTTATTATAATCGTTGTCAATGCATTTACTTGATGTATATATTTTTTACAGTTGTAAATTTCAATAAATTGTTAAAAAAAAAAAAAAAAAAAAAAAAAAAAAGTTACTTATTAGCTTGGTGAACAATAAAAACGGATAGTAAAGTAATAAACGATATATGTACATACATGGACTAGTCTATGTAATCACAATACACATTTTCCTAAACAAATTATTATTCTTCCTCAACTTACTTCTAGACAGACTTTTAGTAAAATTTCTTTGAAAATGGTTAAAATCAATTTATCATTAAAAAATTTTGTTTACATAAATGCGAATATATTTTAGAGTATTGAGTAACAAAATAAAAACAATAAAGTGTTGAACTACGTAGCAGTATCAAAATATTATTGACTCTGTTTTTTTAGTAGGTAACTTTAAAATTCAAAACAAATATCTATCTAAAAACTTTTTTTATAATGTTTAAAAACATTTATTAGTTTAGTTTATCAATCAAAAAAATTAAATATAATTTAAAAAATGGACTAGCCAATAGTGATTACGATCACAATAACATGTAACTTTTCTAAACAGCTAATTGTGTTTCTTCCACCTCGTTTATGTCTCCTAAATCTGACAAATAATATGCATAATATGGCAGCCATATTGTGAGGTACTCCCTTTTGGTATTCTGATAGGCATGGCTTTAATCCCTTTTGCAGCAGTACGTGATTTTTAATTGTAAATTTGAACAGCTTTTCCTTCGTTTTTAAACCTAAAACCTAGTCAGCCTTAGGAGCTGGATCGAACGGTATATAAAACTCAATTTCGATTTTCGGTGGATTTGCTACGTTTTGCTATTATGCACCTCATATCAATGTCAAAAATTGGTTTTTGTTTACAAAAGTTTTTCGTCATTGCAGATATTAGAGTTAGATTAATAGCAGACTGTGATTAAATTATTCTTCTATTGATATAACTACATAATTCCTGGAATCGACTGCCGAAATTAGTGTAGTGTTATGCTCAACACCGTGTGCGAGTGTGTATGTGTATTCTTTGTCCATTCTTGTTTATTATTACAATCTACCTTTGGAGACATTACTTACGAAGTTTGGCCGAAGACAGGTGAAGCAGCCCCGAAAATAGAATCAAACAACTCAACCTCACTAACATCTTCGGCGATCTGTCCCCACTGAACACTGACCAGGAAATATTCGCCACGATCAAGGAAACACTGGCTATATTGGCTGAGGTTGCCAACCTTGGGGGGGATCTGGCCAATCCCAGTTCGGATGGCCAAGTGCTACGATGGTAGGAGAGGGACGTATGAATTGGCTTCAAGAAACAAAAAAAAAAAAAAAAAAGAATAAAGAAAAAAAAAAGGAAATAGTCTGTGATGACTTGAATACTTTTCGAGGGCATTAGAGGTTCATAAACTGGTTTATTTTACTTTACTAAACTTAATACTAATTGAAAACACTTTAATGCATACAAATCATGCTCAACTTAATAGTAAACATTTTTATATTTGAATACTTTTTTATAACTATAACTTTTTTATGATATGATAAGAACTCTGGAATGTTCAGTATATTTTTGTTTTGTTATTTTATATCCATTTATTGAAATTTACAAGTGTACAAAATATATACATGAATTAAATGTGTTGTTAACGATTACAATTACATTTCAATACTATAAAAAAATTTAGTTGAAAAACTAATGGATTTGAGTGATTATAGAGCTTACTATGAAATGATAGGTATCTGGTTTGGGCTAAATCAGCAACATATGGAACATTAAGATCTTTATGGATAAGTTTATTGGTGACAAAGTGAGGAGCATTGAGGATTTTTCTGTGGATTTTAGATTGTAAGGATTGGATACGAGTGGAATTGGATGGTTTATTGCAGCCCCAAAGCTCAACTCAGTAATGTCAAAAAAGGTCTAATCACAGTCATGAAAATAAGTATTTTGTAATTAATTGGGAGCTTTGAACGTTTGTCTAGTAAATATTGAACGTTTCTTTTACGACGAGCAATTTATTTTCGTTTTAGTATTTCGTAAAGAACCTTCGTGTCTCAGTAAAAGAACCTTTAAAGTTAATCATAACTAATCCTATTCTTCCCTCTTTAACCAATCTGCAGGTGTTCCTCAAGAAAGTATTTTAGGTCCCACCCTGTACACAGCTGACATCCGGGCCTATCCTAACACCGTCCTCACCACTTATGCTGGTGATACTTGTGTGTTATCAGTATACATTGATCCCTTCTAGATGGAAATTTAAATTAGAAAAGTGTTTTATTCATATCCGACATTGAACTAACAAAAAGTGTTTTACTAAACATCATTAATGTTTTTTGTTTTTTTTAACATTCATCATTTGACCCATTGTGGTAGAAATAGGTCGGTAGGTTAAGTGTTATCAAGAAGAATCCATTTTAGCTGACGAGTTTCAATGACTTGTATAGAAGGAGCAATACAATTAGGATTGATGAATTAATTGTCACTTCTATTGGGATTATTTTATTTGAAAACTAATGAACGCTTAACATTCATCTTCTGTTCTAAAACATACACAATTTTCAAAACATCAATTCTTGGCTACATTCATTATATACAGGGTGAGTATCTCTTAGTGTAAAAAAAAAAATTGGGTTAAACTAGATCAAAAATGTAGCTAAATGCCGCAAATCTCACCTTTCTATTCCAATCCGTTGCAGATATACGATAAATTAAAGACTTTTTTGAGGAAATCACGTTTTTTCCCATAAAAACTGTAATATCTCCCTTTTGTCTAAATATTTTTCAAATTTTGGCCACATTTTCAGATTTAGCATTAAATTTCCTATAAGAGCAGAGTACACGTAACCTTGAATTTTACAAACTTGGTATCTAAAGAACAGCTTGATCTTCACCTTTTTTGGGGAAGTCACAATGTCTTATTTACTTCAACGCTCACCGTTTTTCGTAAAAACTATCCACAAAACGTCAAATCTCATAAAAACTTGCAAATTTAATCATCTTTCGAATGATATGTTAAACGTAATGATTTTGTTTCAATTTCATAGAGATATTTACTTTTGAAACCGAAAAAACATGGTGTTCTCATTTTGTATACAAATCAGTTACTTGGGTAAATAAAACATTATGACAATCCCTTAATGGAAATGTGCATTTTAAACATAATAAACTGTTCATTGGAATAAAAAGCAAAGAAAAAAAAATTATTGTTTAATAGAAAATAAAGGAAAACTGTCAATAAAGCAACACCAGATCAGAGGATCTTATGTTATTACATTTATTTATTTATTATGTGATTTATGGCTAGATGAGTCTCATTTTTACAGGGGAAGGCATTTCGACCATTCATAATAACGATATACATGGATTGGTAGAAATGCCATCCCCTGTAAAAACAGACTCATCTGCCCATAAAATTCACTTCAAAAAGTAGTATTCTTAGACACAATCTGCATTCAGAAGCTAACGGCAAAATTAAGGTCTATGTTCATTATCACTGGATTTTAAACATTACATTGAAAATCTAATAAAATAAATCCTAAATAAGAATAATAAATAAATGTAATAATATCATATCCTCTGATGTAGTGTCGCTTTATTGACAGTTTTCCTTTATTTTCTATTAAACAATCATTTTTCCTTTGCTTTTTATTCCAATGAAGAGTTTATTATGTTTAAAAAGCACATTTCCATTAAGGGATTGTCATAATGTTTTATTTACCCAAGTAACTGATTTGTATACAAAATGAGAACACCATGTTTTTTCAGTTTCAAAAGTAAATATCTCCATGAAATTGAAACAAAATCATTACGTTTAACATATCATTCGAAAGCTGATTAAATTTGCAAGTTTTTATGAGATTTGACGTTTTGTGGATAGTTTTTACGAAAAACGGTGAGCGTTGAAGTAAATAAGACATTGTGACTTCCCCAAATAAGGTGAAGATCAAGCTTTTCTTTAGATACCAAGTTTGTAAAATTCAAGGTTACGTGCACTCTGTTCTTATAGGAAATTTAATGCTAAATCTGAAAATGTGGCCAAAATTTGAAAAATATTTAGACAAAATGGAGATATTACAGTTTTTATGGGAAAAAAAAAAAAAAAAACGTAATTTCCTCAAAAAAGTCTTTGATTTATCGTATATCTGCAACGGATTGGAATAGGAAGGTGAGATTTGCGGCATTTAGCTACATTTTTGATCTAGTTTAACCCAATTTTTTTTTTTACACTAAGAGATACTCACCCTGTATACTTAAGTTTAAAAAAAATTTGAGACAAGAAATCAAATATATTTGTACTCACCTGTGAAGATGAAACGGATTTATGAAATATGAGGAGGTTACTTTCAAACCGTGTTTTATCACAAAAAAATATTTTTTTGAGTTTTTGGTATCACTAGATTTTTTTTTTCACAACCCTACAATATGTGATAAGTAAAGCCCGGATTTTCGTGCAAGAAAAATTCTGAAATGTGCAGTAAAAACTTGAAATCGTGCAATAAAAACTTAAAATCATGCAAATGATAAAAAATGTTGAACAAACAATTCGCTAGTTACATTTCTTTCCAAAAAGTGGTTTTTATCTTAAAATTTATTGATCCGGTCCTTAGTAAGGGAGTAGTTAAATAGTCCTTGTCTAAAACGCAATAAGAACAAATAGCATCTGTTTATTGTACATGCTATACATAAGCTATGTGTACATATTACTTAGGAATATAAATATGTATATTGCAATTTCAAATAAAAATAACCGTACATTTATGCTCTAAATCATTAAATAGGGATAAAAATTCAAGTTAAAAACTTACTCGAATTACAGTGTGCATCAACTTGTGACTTTCTTTCGCTGCCGATAGCTTTGTCACAGGGCCCACAATATATTATTTTGCCACTGGATTTTAGTTCCGGATATCTTTCTATCCATCCTGGTATCTTTGAACTAAGACTAGCTGAAATTTTAGGTATTTTAACGTAGACAACGTTACTCCTTATAGGGAAGTTGGAAACTAAAAAAAATATTGCTTCCGATAAGAAAAGTTATGAGAGGGAGTCAAAATTTCTTGGAAGGTGGGGATCCGAGTTCCCTAGCTCAAGTCAATCTAAACATTTCTAAGAACACTATAGAAGCGTATTCATTTTAACACGCCTGGATTTTTGTACTAAGAATAGTTTATATCTCTTAAAAAAGAAAAATTATTACCTATATAAAAATAAAATTATTTACTCTTCTAAAAGTTGCTACTTTTTCAAAAACAAGAAAGTGTTGTACGCATTCACGATTTGAATCCAGAAATTTTGTGCATTCAAACTGCAGAATGTGCAATTTTATGCAGTAACCCCCAAAACGTGCAATTTTGTGCAATATTAAACTAGGTAAATTTTGCCTAAGCATCCTAATTCATATCAATAATTTGTCCCTGACTGATTACGAGCTTGCAATAAAAAGATGCAATTGCACGAGAATCCGGGCTCTAGTGATAAGCATTAGCCATCAAAACAAGCTTTTCCCATCTAAAATTTGTTAACAAAATCAGGGTTCTAAACAAAGAGTGCTTTGTCCACAGCCTGTTTTTAGTTCAAACCATGCTTTGTCCACTAAGCCAACGGCAATGCTGCATTATTGACAATAATGACAACATTGACAATAATCGCTTACACTGGTACAGGTTGTACTTTTTGACTCTCCAAGTGTTTAAAATGTTGTGGAAGAGGATGGAACTTGTGAATGTTTAGAAAATTTAAGATGCGAACTGCATATTTAAAAACTAGTGACGGTTATGAAAATGAAAATATTCTCCGAAAATTGTGGGTGTCATTAAAACACATCATCTATTATGTAATTACAATTTTCATGTTGTGTACTTTTGAGCAAACAGTGACTTCTGTAAAATAAAACATAGCCACTTTAAACGGTGTTTTTTTCCCTTTGTTATTTCATCGAACCGTGTTTTGTCCACTGTCGAGTCTTTATTGAATTAATGGTTATTTTCATTTAGATGGATAGCGAAATTGGAATTTTGGGTCTTATTAGTGTATGCTCTTGTATGTTCGTTTTCTCTTTAATTTACCATTTACCAATCGTCCGGTTTTTCCCGTGTATCAGCTTCACAGTCATTATATTTCTTCTTTAGGTGAATGGAAATAAGATGAAAATGGTTTATCAATTTTAAATGCAGGATAATCCAATTCATTTCGTATTCAATCCTTAAAATCCAAAATCCTTCGTAAAATCCTCAACGCTCCTTACTTTGTCACCAATAAACTTATCTATAATGACCTTAATTTTCCATATGTTGCTGAGTTAGCCCATAATTAATTTCATAGTAAGCTCCATAATCACTTAAATCCGTTAGGTTCTCAACTTGCTTCCCACTCCATTCCTGATAATCCTCCGAGGCGTCTGAAACGAAGATGGCCTAGAGACATTTTAGTGTAGAATTTTTAATAAAGTGCTACTGTTGAGTAGTTCTTTCCAAGTTATACATGTTATTATAATCGTTTTCGATACATTTACTTGATGTATATATTCTGTACAGTTGTAAATTTCAATAAATGTATATAAAAAAAAAAATGCAGGATTTAAATCTGATTTTTTTAATACGGATATTAGGCCGTAATATGGTATCAAAATATATTTCTTTAGGGTAGATCTGTCTTCTGGGGGTTTTATGTACATATTATTCATATATATATTATATATATATATATATATATATATATATATATATATATATATATATATATATATATATATATTTTTTTTATTTTTTTTTTTTTTTTTTTAAGCAGTAAAATCACGATCCAGAATATTTTACAAAAACAAATCCATAAAAAACTTAACTTTACGACATTAAATACAACTCAGAGGATTGATGGAGATTGTAAAAGAGTCGAGGTTGCGTGCTAAAGAATTCTAGGGATCTTGTTGTTTATTTTGAAAGCAGCTAACTATGTTTTGCTAGATCATTTACGTATGGGAAAGTAAGGTCATTATATTATTTTTTTTCTTGAATCTCTTTGTGGTTCTTATATTTCTATTCATTCATGAGAAACTCTTCATGAAAAACCTATATTTCAATAATTATTTTATTTTTTTTATATAAATTTATTGAAATTTACAACTGTACAAATATATACGTCATGCAAATGTGTTGATAACAATTCCAATAACATGTCAAAACTTAAACTGAACTACTTATCAGTAGCACTTCAATAAAAATTCTAGACTAGAAGGTCTCTAGGCCATCTTCTTTTCAGACGTCTCGGAAGGTTATCGAGAATGGAGCGGGAAGCAAGTTGAGAAACTAGTGAATTTGAGTGGTTATGGAGCTTACTATGAAAGGATAGGTATCTGGTGTGGGCTAAATCAGTAACATATGGAATATTAAGATCTTGGACCAAGAGATTGGTTACAAGTTAGCAGCATTGACGATTTTTCGATGGATTGGATACGAGTTGAATTTGGATGGTTGAGTAGAGCTTATGACTGAGTTTGGCACCCAGAACTTTTTTTTTTTTTTTTCACTTTTATTTTTTCATCCACACCTGTCAAAAAAAAGAAAATTGACAATCAGCGGATGTGCTGAAATGATGATATTAACATAATTGGCATGTTAGGCATGAGGAGAGATAATGCCCAGTGGCACACCTTCCTTGTCTTTGGTTTACTTCTATAAAAGTAAGTCTCTCATCCAGTTTCTTTTCAGTCTCCTCCTGGTATTCTCCGTCATGAGCGATGTGGCCATACTATCGATGAATTTGTTTGGGTGCCCCTTTAATTTTTCATGGAACAGTCGGTAGTGGGTCCGTATGTATTCAATAACTGTTGGTATTTGTAAGTCGGTGTGTATAGTTTTATTGTTAACGTACCATGGTGCTTGTGTTATTAGTCTTAATGTCTTGGATTGAAAAGTTTGTAATCTTTTTGTGTGTCTGTTTAGCAGATCCATAAATTTGTGATGCGTAGGTCCATAAAGGTTTTAGTAGATGTGTGTAGGTCATTAATTTTTGTCTTGTATGTAGTTTTGATTTTTTCCCGAAAAGTGAGTACATCAGTTTCAGTCTCTTATTTAATGATGTCCGTTTCTTCTTAATATGTTGGCCCCATGTCATTCTCCTATCGAATGTAAGTCCTAAATATTGTATTTTGTCCGTTTGTGGAATTGGGATATTGTCAATGTAAACAGGAGGACATGTTTCGTGTCTTAGAGTAAACGTAATGTGTTGGGACTTATGGTGATTTAGTCGTGTCTTCCAAAGTTTACACCAGTCTTGTATATCTTGTAGGTGGTGTTGCAAATTCAACGATGCCTGTATGGGATTTTGGTGTCTAGTAATTATTGCTGTGTCGTCTGCGTATGTGGCTGTAAGAGTCTCGGAACTTTGAGGAATGTCATGTGTGTATAGTATATATAATAGTGGTGCTAATATCGATCCCTGAGGTACACCTGCCAGAATTGGGTGAATAGATGAAATCCCTGAACCATATCGAACAGAGAAAAATCTGTCAGAGAGGAAAGACTGAAGAATAATATAATAGGTAGGTGGTAGAGTAGGCACCCAGAACAGCTTTACAAGCTCCGCAAAGTCCTATCTTCAACATACTTCCTTATTATTCGCTCATACCTCAGTGATAGAACCTTCAAAGTTAACTATAACTTTTCATATTCTTCCCTCCGTAACCAATCTGCAGATATTCCTCAATGAAGTATTTTAAATCCAATCCTCTACACATTATATACAGCTGGTATCCGGTTTAGGCTAACTCAGCAACATATGGAACATTAAGATCTTTATGGATAAGTTTATTGGTGACAAAGTAAGGAGCATTGAGGATTTTTCAATGTAAGAATTGTTTACGAGATGAATTAGATGGATTTTATTTTTAATTTTCAATTTTACATCTGATTTCAACCAACGAGATCTCCTAACCTATTTATGTTTTCCTGTCTGTTTTAATTAGTCTTAAGTCCTAATTATATTAGTGTTAAACTTTTTAGTGGTATCGCTATCAATTTGGGAGCTTTGAGCGTTTTTCAAGTAAATATTGAACTATTCTGTAACGACGAGCAGTTTCTTTTTGTTTTAGTCTTTTCAATAATAAAATGATTTTTTTATATTTATACTAGCATTCCCGTCGCGGCTTCGCCCACCCTCATAAGTAAAGATAATTTCAACTAAAAATTAAAGTTTTATTTGTTTATCATTAAGATTCTTGTATTTTAGCATGTGGTTGAGCATTATTTCTTCAATGATTTTCCACGCATAGCAGTAATTATTAATCTAGTTATAATTGCACTGATTAGGTGGTTTAAGATTACATAAAAGCACCATTAGACATAAAATTTTTAACTTTAATGTATGAATTGGTAATCAAGATGGATAAAGACTATTAAGAAACTCTTGCGGAAAATAAACTGCATTATCAGTGCTTACGACAAAAGGCCCGTGTATCATATTTTTACAGACAATATTAAACAGCTGAGGATCGGCATTTTGATTTTTAATAATTTTCATTCAACAGAAATAATTTTATTGATTTGATCTGGTTGGATTTTAATTTGTAACCATAAAAGTATGTGGTAGTGTGGCAAAACCCGTTTCTAACACTCAACATTGTACATTTAAATTTTTATTGTTGCTAAACCTAGAACTATGAACATGATGTAGTTAAAATTTGGTATATTTCACTCCATATAGCTGTTTTTATAACAATTTAATTGAAAATAAGTAAATTTTATTGTCAATGTTCACCTCTATGTAAAACTGTACCTTTTAACCTTTCATGTAGATAGCAATTGCCGCCATTTTTGAACTTCACTGTTATCCACTTATTATTCATTTTTCAATAAAGAATTAGTTGAAAATCATTAGATTTTACTATTGCTAAACCATCCTATAAAGATGATGTAGTCAAAATTTGGTAGAGATTGGTTCAGTAGTTTTTGGCGGTTAGTGAACACAAACGAAAAATTGCTTGTCCTTTTATATAATAGCATAACCTTATACCGCCATGTTAGAATCGTATAGAGCTAACAGATAATTGTGACATAGATAATATACAAATAATATTGCGACTATAAATTAAAATATAAGGTATCCTATCTTTTTTATTGGAACAACTGCACACGGTATGCAAATTTGATTAAAATCGGTTCAGTAGTTTAGGTGTCAGCCTGCCCTGAGACAGCGACACGTAATTTATATATATTAAGATAGAGTTATTATTTATATTGAGACAGTGAATTTTTTTTATTTTTTTTTTATTTTAATTTGACATACATTTCTTTTGGTGGGAGGAGGGGTTATATAGTTTTCTTCTTGTTTAATATTTTTTTTTCATCCTCAAAATGTGTAGCACTTTTTTCCCACTCATGTAACATTTTGATACGCTTTTGGTTTCGCGCGGATCAAAATATTAACGATAGTTTCCTCGTTGGAAATGGAATGGAAAATAATTTTTGTTATTTGACATTTGTCGCTAGGGCCTACTCGTTCAGGAGCTATATTTTTAAGTTTTAGGCTATTTTATTTGTCGAAAATTTATCGGCAGTTTCTTTATCAGAAGTAATTAAAGAGAGACATATCCATGGTCTATTATTTTTCAGTCAGGGAGAAATTGGTTTTTTTTTTTTTTTAAGTTTAAAAAAAATCCCTTCATTGCCTCTCAAACACTCCAATTCCATATCCTAAACATTCAAGAATGGTGTAAAAATGGAGAATCAAAATAAATCCAAACAAATCTCACCAAATAACCTTTACCCTTCGTCGTAAACCTACGACCTCCTGTCCTACAGTATCCTTTATTGATATTCCACTAATCCCAGTTGAACAGATCCGCTACCTTGGACTCCACTTGGACAAACGTCTTACTTGGAATCCACATACAAGACTAAAACGACAAGAAACAGCTCGTCGTTACAGACTGCTTCAAAATTTACTTGACAAACGTTCAAAGCTCCCAATTAATTATAAAAGACTCATTTACATGACCGTGATTAGACCTGTTTGGACTTAGGTAGTTGAGGGACTCTACTAAACCATCCAGTTCATCCCGTAACCAATCCTTACAATCCAAAATCCTTCGAAAAATCCTCAGTGCTCCTTATTTTTTCACCAATAAACTTACGAGGTGTGATCAAAAAGTTCCAGGACTTTTATATACTATGGGAATGCAATGTCTCACAGCGATGCGGTTGGCAGCATTGTATTGCCTGACTCAACAGGAACACAGCTGTGTTTGCAGATCAATCATAACATCACTGAAAGTAACATTAGCACAGTTTGTTTGAGGTTAGTTTTATAGAGTTTGGCTATTTTATGAAAATGAATGTGAAAGAAGAGCAACGTGTTTGTGTGAAGTTTTGTGTGAAACTGAACAAAACGTTTTCTGAAACCTTTTTGATGTTACAAGAGACTTTTGGTGAAGAATGTCTAAGCCGATCATGCTGCCATCAGTGGTTCAAGAGGGTTAAAGATGGCCTTTTTGTGTAAAAAACGCAATGACTGTCATTCCTCAGCCCCCCTACTCACCTGACCTGGCTCCAGCTGACTTTTTTCATTTCCCGAAGCTCAAGAGACACCTGAAAGGACGAAGATTTCAAACAGTTGACGAAATTAAAGAAAAAACAACGGAGCTGCTAAACACCTTTACAAAAGAAGAGTTTTATGGGGCCTTTGATCTGTGGAAACACCGGTGGAAAAAGTGTGTAGCTTCCCAAGTGGAGTACTTCGGAGGAGACAAATTTGAATAACCTGTATGTTGTATGAATAAATGTATAAAAATTCAGTCGTGGAACTTTTTGATCACATCTCGTATCCATAAAGATCTTAATGTTCCATATGTTGCTGATTTAGCCCAAAACAGATACCAATCCTTTCATAGTAAGCTCCATAACCACTCAAATCCACTAGTTTCTCAACTTTCTTCCCTCTCGATTCCCGATGATCGTCCGAGGCGTCTGAAAAGAAGATGGCCTAGAGATCTTCTTGTGTAGATTTTTATTAAAGTGCTACTAATGAGTAGTTACTTTCAAGTTTTACCATGTTATTGTAAGCGTTTTTAACACATTTACTTAATGTATATTTGTACAGTTGTAAATTTCAATAAATTGCTACAAAAAAAAAAAAAGTAAAAAAAAAATATTAATTCTTTATTTGATGAATTTTAACTCTTTTTCTGCCCCAAATGTGTATTTTAACAGGGTTCTGAGGAGACTAGTGGTTTGGAAGATAATTCATTATGTAAGTATATCTTGTAGGGCTTACTAGGGGTTAGGGATGAATAGAAAATTTTTAACATATCTCAGACGGTTTTTTTATCAGTGTGTTGAATAAGAGGTTTTTTTAGGTGTGTATGAATGTCTTCGTAAGATAAAGTCACCTTTGGTATGTAAGCTGAACTATCCTCCTAACTACCCCGTTCTGGAACTACTGGAGTATTTTTGTTGTGCACAGAATGCTTAATGACATCGGAGCCCTATAAAGGAGAGTTGGTCTTAGTAAACACGTATATATCACTAATCTAAGGAAGCGTAATTGGTTTGGTGACTTCAATAGGTGATTAAAGTACTTAGTTAGAATTTGCCTTTACTTTTATGAGATTGCGATGTCAGTGGCCGGATAGTGTGGGATGTAGGTGGCATATTCGTATATCCCTCCACTGTATAGGTTTTAGGGAGTGAGCGTAGAAGGGGCGATTTTCGTTATTTTGCAACGAACATTGGTTTATTCTGAAACAAGAACTGTAAAAAAATAATTTTTAGAGAAAAAAACAAAACCGACTTCAAGATTAAACCTACATATACAAACTTGAACTAAAAAATAAAAAAAAATATTTTAATTGCTTCAAAACAAAAACCATTAAATGAAAATCAACGAAATTATCGATACTTATGTACCTATTCACAATTTATGGCTAGTTATCTTTGGAGTCGGTGCCAGCCTAGAAGGGCAGTTTAATCCTGCCTTTGCAATAAACTTTCGAATGGCCGGAGACAGCCGTGTGGTGGTGATGAAACAGTGGAAGGATCTTTACTATTACAATTTCTTTTCAAATTCTGTTTGTTTTGGTTGGCACTGACCCCAAAAATAACTGATTATAAATTGTGAATAGGTATATAAGTATGGACAATTTCGTTGATTTTCATTTAATGGTTTTTGTTTTGAAGCAATTAAAATATTATTTTTTATTTTTTAGTTCAAGTTTGTATATGTAGGTTTAATCTTGAAGTCGGTTTTGTTTTTTTCTCTAAAAATTATTTTTATTTTTCATTTTTTAGTGGGGAGTGTATTTTTGTTTATACAGTCAATTCTCGGTCTTCAAGCTTCCCTGAAAAATGGTTTGACTTACTGAACAAAGACTTATCGAGGTTATCATTCACTTACCTTCATGTAATTGGGAAAATTGAACACAAAATGGGAGTTGAAATCATTACGTATATTTTTCATTAATGGGTATGTGTATGTTGTTTGTACGTACATATAAAATCATTGATACAGAAAATTAAATACCCGGTACCAATTCATCATATAACTTTTAACTGAATTGCGCTTTTTTCTGAGGGTGCCCAAAAGTATACTTACCGTCTTCCACCAGTGGCGATCTTTTCTTTATTCTTTAGGACGGTTGAAAGAGAACTACGCGGAATTCAGAATTCACTAGCAACAAACGTCCTATTTTTCTTAAAAAGTGCTACCTTGATTGAAGTATGTCCTACTGATCTAAAAAAGAATCATCAAAATTGATTCAGAATTGACGGAGGTTCTCAACTCGTCTTTATTTTTTTATTTATTTTTTTTGTTTATGTTTATGTTTTTTTTGTTACTCCGTCAATTCTGAATCAATTTTGATTATTCTTTTTTAGATCTCTGGGGCATACTTTAGAGGTGGTCCCATAAAAAATATTTTGAAATAACTCAGCACTTTTTAAGAGAAATAAAAAAAACAAACAGTTAATAAGTGATTTTATGAACTGTTATTTTGATTTATCTTAAAAAGTGCTGCGTTGATTTCAAAATATTTTTTATGGGACCACCTCTGAAGTATGTCCTACCTAAAAAAAAAAATACAGACGAGTTGAGAACCTCCTCTTTTTTGAAGTCGGTTGAAAAGGAGTTTCGTTCGGGCCGGCCAAATATTATCATTATTATAATTACATTTTAAAATATTATTGAGTAATTATTACAATATACCTCAAACCCGGGTTTTAACTAATATGGATGCATTTTTTAAAATTACAGAATCAATCAATCAATCAATATTTTTATTTATTTGCAAAAGACTTTTCTTGTATAAATAACATACGAAATAAAACAATTCTTTTTTTTGTCTAGCAGCACTAGGACTTTGTATAGATAATATTAAATTATATAAGTACCTACTACAAATATAAATAAATAGTTTAGACACTTTTACATTTAAAAAAAAAAATAATAAATAAATAAATAAAATAATTATCAACTTAATAACAAGATCAATGCAATTACAAGGTATACAGATTTACAGCTTTATAACTTCCCACCTAGTCATATTTAGTCATTAATACCTTTAATTAATGGTTAAGAGAATCAGTGACCCAATGATTTAGAAAATACCGCAATAAGACTATAGTCAGAACCCTATTCCAAAAAATAAAAACAGTCTATTTAATTTTTGAATACAATCTACATTTAAGTTTTCCTCTAGAGTCAATGATTCAGAAATTTATGTACCTAAGAATTTATTTCTCTGCTCTTCAAATTTGATGCACTGAGTAAGAAAATGGTTCAAGGGATCCGACACCAAACTACCGCAGGACATGCAGGCTTCGCTGGATTTCATAATTAGTGTTGTGTCCTTTATAAACACCTTTAGGTAATCCCCGCTTGAGACTCTTAGACGACTCACAACTCTGATTTTCTTAAAATTCGTCTGTAACTGCATGTGATCTTCCGGACTTGCTATATTAAAATTGCATATTTTTCTATACCTAGGGTTGTTGATAGAATTTAAAGTTCTGTTTACATCCTTTGAAAGCTGCTGGTTCTTCATCTTTTCTAGGATGTCTTCTTTAAACGTGCTCCTTGGAGTAGAACTCTTGAGAACAAGTTTTGACAGCCCAACTCCACCGCAATCTATTTTACTTGGGTCACCCAATTGTATGCTTCGTCCGACTTTCCTTCAGATACATCCAGAGTAAGAAGTCTATTAAACCATTGCCTGGGTAAGCGCCCTTCCTCCATTAAGCTCAACTTTGTCCAGTAGTTGACAACTTTTTTCAACATTTGGATACTTCCCGCATTCGTGTGATATGGTTCGGCGTACATCTCGGCCACTGAAGCAATGACTTTATAAAACTGACTTGGCCTTTCTCTATTACTTCCAGATAAAAAAGACCCCATATTTCAGCGGCATAGAGTTGATGCCACACTTGAGTCGAAGAGTCTGGTTTTAGTCTCCTAAGTGTCGCTCCTGTCATTCCTTAAAATCTCCAACACATTAGCCATTGCAATAGAAGACCTCTATATAAAGTAATCAGCGTAAATTACGGAATCAGGAATTTACAATCACGTTGGATGAAGGTTAATGACGTTGTAAAAGGGACTATTTGATGAATAAATGTCTTTATAATTCATTTACAATTTTAATTTAACTTTATTTTAAAAAATATATAAAAGTTATTCTGAATGACCTGGTAGAACAAATATTACAAAAGTGTAATACTGGCATCAAGTTACGATATTATTTAATTAACACTGGATTAGTTAATTAAGATCTGTATTATTATTTGCATTAAAAATCTTAGAATTCCATAACCACTCATGTCCACTAGTCTCCCAACTTGCTTTATACTCGATCTCCGATAACTTTCTGGGGCGTCAGAAAAAGATTTCCAGTACACCTTCTAATGTAGAGCTTTTATAGAAGTGATACTAAAGAGTAGTTCTTTAAGTTATTGATAGATTGTAATCATATTTCACACATTTACTTTTTTTACATATTGTATACATTTATAAATAGCTTAAAAAAATAAAAATAATTTAAGAAAAACAGTTTCAATATTTTTTCCATAGTTTATTTTTTTTCAAGGTCTTATCCTAGTCAAACTTCCAGCTCCGATGTAAAGGAAATGTCGGAGGCCTAATTGAACCTTGAAAACTTTTATCATAATTCATGATCCAAGTTCGTCTGACCTTATCATCAGATCTTCTGTAGATGATAAACTCATGATTTTAGGGTACTAACTTTTCGGTGAATTAGTACGTCAGAGTTAACAGACCTATATTTGTAACTCTATGTAATACTTCGAGGAGTGTGAAAAAGCAGCAAGAAATGTAGGACTCACACTAAATAAAGAAAAGACCAAATACATGGTAACAACTAGAGATGAAAGAGGACATAGATAGATTGAGGGGGCTGGATATTACTTTGAGGGGGTGTCTAAGTTTAAGTACCTGGGTGCTATTGTCACTGAGGACAATAGTACCAAAGAAGAAATAAAATCAAGAATAATAGCAGGAAACAGGTGCTATTGGTCTTTTGTGAAAATATTTCAAAATAGAAACATATCCTGCAATCTCAAAATAAGGGTATATCGAACGATCCTTTAGCCGGTTGTTATGTTCGGGAGTGAGACATGGACCCTGACATCACATGACGAATAATTATTAAACATGTGGGAAAGAAAAATCCTTCGCAAAATATATGGTACAACCAATTATGGACTGAATCTTTTACTAATGAGAACAAATGAGGAACTGAGAACTCTATATGCTGCTCCAGATATTGTAGCCAACATAAAAAGAAGCAGAATTAGATGGATTGGGCATTTGCAAAGAATGGAGGCAAGTAGGCTCCCTAAAATGATGTTGGAGGGGCACCCGGGTTGAATGAGAAGGAGAGGAAGGCCTCGACTTCGTTGGCTTGAAGATGTAGAGGACAAACTCTGGGTGTGAGAGGATGGAGAAGGGTTGCCGAAGAAAGGTTTGAATGGCAGAGAATTGTTGAGAAGGCCAGGGTTCTACAAGGACCATAAGGTGCCATAAGATGATGATGATGACGATGATGATGTAATACTTCAATGATCAATATATTAAATAACATTAATGAACCTTTTAAAGCCCATCACAGTTCATTTTAATTAGGATTTATGAATTATTTGCTATCTATTGGGATTATTTTATCTATTTTTACTTATTATTTCTTATCTTATTTACCTTCACCTGAAGAGAAAATAGACCCATTCCGAAAAAACGTTGTTTACGAAGTGAAATGTAATGTCTGCGGATAGGAAAAAAAACTGGAAGATCAAAAAATCGAAAATCTACATTAAGTTTCTTACAAGAAAACTGTGGGTAAATATTCGATCCAAGCAACACCACCAGAGCTAGAACGAGTCAAAAAAAGTCCTAACACTTAACCCTGGAGTAGTCGCGCGGTTGACAGTTGTCACCTGTCACCCACCTGCCATTATTTAAGGGTTATTCTCTTTCCATAACCCCCATCATTACGACCATTCCAGTATCTTAAACTAAGAAAGGTATTCCATCTCAAATTAGTTTGGTTGACAAATGTCTACCACGCGACCTTTTAAGTTATTTAACCGGTAAGTAATATTTTCTTTAATAATGTATTTCATGAGATAGATATTTACCAATTATTTTAAATCTATTTTCTATCCCCCCCACCTTCCAATGTAAATTCAACAAATACCATATTTGCATAAACAATTAGAAAAGTAAATATTCACTAGATAGAGATGCCAGGACAACAGATGAAGTTAAAATTCCAGCTTTATTTGGTCTATTATATTTGATAGGGAGTTACGTGATGTGCAGGACTAATGTTCAAAAATCTTGGGATTATTCCAAGGAAAACGGTATGGATTCATGTTATCTTTCATTGAATAGGCAAAGATTTGCTTTTCTACTGAGATGTTTACGATTTGATAACATTCGTGATAGAGCATCACGTAGAGAAATTGATAAATTTGCTCCAATCAGAGAGGTGTTTGAAATTGTAAATAATAACTTCCTCAAATTCCTCCGGAAAAACAAAGCTGAAATCCCAAGAACTTTCAGCCAGCCAAACACCTTTCTGCATTCTTGTCAATGTTTGGTTTTCAAGAAGGCCAACTAGTTTTACTGTCTAAAAAGGAATCGGGCAGTTCTCCTAATCTCAACTTTATATCATGACAATTATATCGACGAAGAAACATCTAAGCCTGAAATCGTAACATTTTTATAACATGCTCATTAAACATTTTTGCCTAAATTGTTTTTAAAATATCTGTATTTTGTAATAAATTTATGATATTTATTACAGTGTAAGTTGTGTTAGCTTTTATAATAGAATCTACTTACAGAAAGTCTGTGACTATTATCTTTACTTAAGAATGCTTTTGTTTGCTTTTACATCATATTTTTTAAGATATTTCATGATTGTTATTATTTATAAACCTTTTCTAACATTTATGTAAGGCATAAAGATTAATAATTAAGTAATTAATTAAATTGTAGGATACCAAAAACAAAATCATTCTGTGGGTGACAATGGTCAACCATGCGACCATTCATGTAACTTTCAACCACGCGACTACTCCGGGGTTAAAAAATTTAGGCATAAGTGACGTTTTTTGATTAAAGCAATACTGCTTCTAAACAAAAGTTATTAGCGACAAATCATATATAACAAAAAATAATTTCTGTCAAAAACAATACCGGGAAATTTTCGATCCAAGCAGCATCAGCGGAGCTAGAGCTAATCAAAAAAGCCCCAACATTTAAAAATGTATGCAAAAATGGACTTCATTCAATTAAACCAATGCAACTACTAAACGGTAGGTCCTAGTGACAAATGTTACACAAAAAAAAATATTCTTCATTAAATTTCTGATCGTCAAATTTTTGAAACGGGGAAACAGAGATAGAGCTTGTTAAAAAGCACCTAAACTTAATAATAGAGATTTCAAACGTTCCTCTGTTTCTCCTAATACGAAATAAAAAAATTTGACCTGGATGTGACTGATCTTGCTCTACCCTTCCTGGCTGTTTAAAGTTTTGCTTTGAATAATAAAAATAATTATTAGAAAAAAAACAAAACCGACTCCAAGATTAAAACTACATATATAGAACTAAAAAGTAAAAAATAATATTTTATTCGCTTCGAAACAAAGAGAATTAAATGACAATCAAGGAAATTATCGATACTTATATACCTATTTACAATTAATGATAAGTTATTTTTGGAGTCGGTGCCAACAAAAACAAACAGAATCCGAAAAAAAGAAAAAAGAATAGGTAATTGTAAAGATTCCTCACTATTTCATCACCGCCACACCGCTTCCTCGTGCCATTCAAAAGTTTGTTGCAAATGCAGGATTGAAGTGCCCTCCTTGGCTGGCACCGACTCCAAAAATAACTAACTTATCATTAATTGTGAATAGCTATATAAGTATCGATAATTTAGTTATCGTGTGATAATTAGTGATAAGTTATTTCCTTGATTGTCATTTAATTCTCTTTGTTTCGAAGCAACTAAAATATTATTTTTTACTTTTTAGTTCTATATATGTAGGTTTAATCTTGAAGTCGGTTTTGTTTTTTTTTTTCTAAAAATTATTTTTTTTTTTCACTTTTTAGTGGTGAGTGTATTTTTTCTGTCTTTTGACCCCTATTTTCAGTTCAACTTACTTTGCCTGAAATAGATTTATTGAAGTGAAATTTACGAGTAATGTACTTAGTACATAGATTTTGTTCGACTTATCGAAGTTTGACACATCGATCGAGAGTTGTCTGTATAATTGAAATTGCTTCATAATCATAAATATGTTTAAAATGTAAGGTTATATAACATTGATTTTTATTAACTGTTATTTTGATTTTTCTTAAAAAGTGCTGCATTAATTTCAAAATATTTTTTATGGGGCTACCTCTGAAGTATGCCCTACTAGCCTAAAAAAGAATCATCAAAATTGATTAAGAATTGACGGAGGTTCTCAACTCATCTGTATTTTTTTTTTTTTTTTTTTTATGTTACGCGATTACTCCGTCAATTCTGAATCAATTTTGATGATTCTTTTTTAGATCGGTAGGGCATACTTCAGAGGTAGTCCCATAAAACATATTTTGAAATCAATGCAGCACTTTTTAAGAAAAAAAAAAACAAACAGTTAATAAGTGATTTTATTAAATGTTATATTGATTTTTCTTAAAAAGTGCATCGTTGATTTCGAAATGTTTTTTATGGGACTACCTCTGAAGTATGCCCTACTGGCCTAAGAAAGAATCATCAAAATTGATCCAGAATTGACGGAGTAATCGCATAACATACACACACAAAAAAAAAAAAAAAAAAAAAATACAGACGAGTTGAGAACCTCCTCTATTTTGAAGTCGGTTGAAAAAAGTCACTTTATAACTTCTGTTTTTGACTGTAGGAACTTTTTAACACGCTCTAAGTCTGTTGGTGTTGCTCGGATTGAAAATTCGAGAATAGTCTTTCAGTCAGAAATTTAATAGAAAATATTTGTTGATATATAATATTTATCGCTGGGACCTACTGTTTAAGAGCTATATTGGTTTCAATGACAAAAGGTAACGTTTTGTCTTCATTTTTTAAGTGTTGCACCTTTTTTGACATACTCTAGCGCTGTTGGCATCGAAAATTGGACAGTTTTCACAACAGAAGCAGTAGATATAAACCTCTGTATGTCAAATTTAATTAGAAATGACCTCTATAACTCGAACTATCACTTACTCGAACTCGAAGAAAAATCGTAGTCCCGTGGAATTCGAGTTAGTACGAGTTGACTCTAGTTCATTAATAGTAAAATAATTTAATTTTTGTTCACACAGTCAACTATTAATCTAACTCTATATTCACAATTGCAAAAACCTTCCAACCAAAAAACAATTTTTGAAACGTATGTCTTTTTTTTTGCTGTAACATATTTTTCACAGACAAAAATGTAAATCTTTTGCTGTTGCTCTAATCGAAGGGCGGACCAAAAAGAATATACGTATTTCAAACTGATATATTTAGTAAACTACCGATAGTAGCGGTGTGCTGCGGGTATCGGAGGAAAGAGTGCATGGTCTAGTTTGTGTCCATGTCCGCCAGATGTCAATTGTGCTTGGTTTCAATGACGTATTTACAGTTGTAAAATGGTTACGGCATAGCACAAAAGCTTTTGTATTCTTGAGCTTGCGAAGTGTAATTCCGTGATTACAGTGCAAAGACGTTTCCGGTTGAGGTACCAAATTGATCCTCCGAATGGATGGAACATTCGCAGATGGTACAGTTTGTTGACACGGGTTTGTATGTAAAGGAAAGAGTCCTGGCCGCTCTCGTGTATCTGAAGAAAATGTCGCACGGATTCAAGCTGCTTACCAACGTAGCCTTTCAAAATCAACACGTCGTGCCAGTCGGGAATTGCAGCTGCTTAAAACAACAGTTTGGCGTATTTTCAGACGCAGGTTAGTTATGAAGCCATACAAGTTACAGCTGTTACGGGCTCTGAATAATGATGACAAACATAAACGTGTGGAATTTAGTGGCCAGATTCAGGATGTTATTAACAACGATAATAATTTCTCAGAACGGATCGTGTTCAGTGATGAAGCATGTTTTCACCTTAGTGGGAAGGTGAACAAACAGAACGTTAGAATTTGGGGATTAGGACCCACATGCGCACATCGAACATTTTCGAGATTCACCTAAAGAGAAGGTGTTTTGTGCTTTATCCTGCTCATCTGTTTACGGCCCTTTTTTCTTTGATGGAAACACGGTTAACGGTGCGCAGTATCTTCATATGTTGCAAAACTGGTTGTTTCCGAGGCTGAACAAGGACAACCTCATTTTTCAACAAGACGGGGCACCCCCTCACTGGAGTCGTCAATTTCAAACTCTTCCGAACCGTTGGATTGAACGTCAAGGAAGGGAAGATTTTCTTCCTGTGGGGTTTCATCAAGGACACCGTCCGTGTTTCTTTACAACCACAGAACCTCGATGAGTTGAAGAACCGAATCCGTATTGCCATTTCATCAGTGACACCGGACATGCTTAGTCGAGTATGGCAGGAATTTGAGTATCGGTGTGATATTGTTCATGTCGCTGGTGGAGGACATATTGAACACCTGTAATCTAAACTAGAGAGTTTCATAAATATGTGTCCCAAGTTCCATAGATGTATGTCTTACAGTTTATTAAATATATTCGTTTGAAATACTTACATTCTTTTTGGTCCACCTTATAGCAATAACAATTGTCACTATAACCTACCGATAAGAAGCTATATTGAATCGAATGAAAAAAGTCAAGTTTTAACGTTGTTGTTTTTTTGCAAACAAATACAGTATTTAAACACGCCCTAGCTCTGTTTGTTTTGTTCGGATCGCAAAATTTAACAACAGCTCTACCGTCACAAGTTTAATCAAGAATATTTTTTGTTATGTAACATTTGTCGCTAGGACCTACCGTTTAGGGGCTATATTGCTTTGAATGAAAAAAGTCACACCTGAAACCACTATTCATTCATAACTGTAGGGGCTTTTTTTGTCAGGCTTTAGCTCTGTTGGTGTTCTTCTGATCGAAAATTTGGCTACAGTTTCTTATCAGAAATACAATCGAGAAAATTCATTCTTACAGCAAATTTGTCACTAGAACCTACCGTTTAGGAGTTATATTTATTGGAATGAAAAAATTCACGTTGTAACGTTTTTTTCATCATCAAATATGTAACTTTTTAACACGCTCTAGCTCTTACTCGGATCATAAATTTACCAACGGCTATCTCATTAGAAATTTACTGTATATTATTTTTATTTGTATAACACTTGTCGCTGGGATCTACTGTTTAGGATATTGTTTTTTTCAGATTTGCCAGGATCTGACGATTTTTGGAAGCCGAAGGACACCCTTGGCCACTCTCCTTCTCTACTTAAATTTAAGGGTACTATTAAGTACTTGAGAATACTATATAAGATGGCGGAAGGACATATCTGGATCACCTACACTGCCGGTCAAAAGTTTGAGACCACCCTGAGCCAAAGTATGTAAATTTAAAAGTTTAATATCTTTAATATCGTTCCGCCTCTCTTTTTCTATCTAATTTTATGTTGATGTTTTTATTTATAAGTAAAAACACTTTGTTTCACTTTTGAGATTTTCTCCGTAATAAATCAATTACGAGCTATTCCACTCAGGAAAAAAAGGAACTTAGTTCATAAATATCTAATTAAATTTGAAATGGCTCAACAAAAATTCCCGCTGCCTTCATTTAATATGAATGGGAGATTTTCGTTTCTCAATTTTTAATTCAAATTTCAAATTTTTTAATCCAAGGTTATTCTGTCGGCAAACGAAATTGTTGGAATTAATATGGAAAATACAGTTTGTTTTAAATTATGTATTGAAAACTTAATTTTAATTTCTTCTCTTAAAGGTAGATGAACTTTAAAGATCTTGGTATAAACTATATAAATGCGTTTAATTTTATTTAAATCCATTTATTTTTCACCTAACATCAAACTTTTAAATTTACTGGTATCGTTTCAGGGTGGTCTCAAACTTTTGACCGGCAGTGTATATATTGGTTTCCGTCCTTAAAGAAAATATTTCAGGATATAACGGTTTTAAGATGGCGGAAAGACTTTTTAATACGCTCTACCTCTTTTAGTGTTACTCGAAACATTAATTTGCCAACGGCTTTCTCATCAGAAATTTAATGTAAAATATTTTTAGTTATATAACATTTGTCACTAAGACCTACGGTTTAGGGGCTAGATTGGTTTGAATGAAAAAAGTCAAGTTAAGCCTGCATTTGTTTTTGTTTCGGGGCTTTTTTGACATGCCCTAGCTCGGTAAGTGTTATTAGAAATTAACCTTCCACCACTGGACTTGTTTTCCTTCTATCTCGCTTCCGGTGAGCTTCCCGGAAAATAGGCTTTAGCTATTCCTCGAGGTACTTCTCTATTTGCTGCCATTAATTTCTCAATTTGGTAGGAGGAATAGTTTCTTGACTAAAAAATATTTAGTCCTCAGTGTTGCGCAATATACAACAAGCGACCGCTCTAATTTTGTTTTTTCTTGTCCCTTTCTCGGCAATCAGCTGGATTCGATATAATATAAGTAGGATCCTTTTGAATTTTTACATTTGTTTATGAGAGTAAGCGAAGTAGTAATTATTCGGAATGTTTAGATTAGGTGGAAACCTATAAAATTAGAATATATTCCCTGAATTTTGCAGAATTAAATAAGGAAGAAAAAAGAACCGAGCAATCGAATAAAAAATTGGAATTGAGTAAAGCGGAAATAGAAAATGTTCTAGATCATGCTACATAAACCTATGTTGAGGGTAGTGATTGAGATGGGGGTAGAGGGGAAGCCAGGAGTTATCTACATTTTATTTGTAAAAATCATTCCTCAAAAAAATTTGTTTACAATAATTGATCATAGAAACAACCATTTTAGACCTGAAAATACTTATATTACTATTGTAATAACTGTACTATTATAAATAAAAAATTATCTATTTACACATTTGTTTTTTTCTTTTTTTAAACATATTTTCATTTGCGTTCAAAATATTATTTTCTCAGCTAATATTATGTACACCTATTCTACTTTAAATGTAGAATGGTCTAAATATTTTATTTAACTGATTTAATACAAAATTTAGACAAAAACGGATAAAAAACAGGATGTTGTGCTTTGACGGCTTCGGGTGTTTACTGAACGGCTCAAAACTGATTACTTTTTTTAATTCGGTCATTATTAAATCAAGCTATTTTACATTCCCTTTTCAACCATCGCGAGATTTTAATCTTGATTTTACCAAACGATGCCACATGGTGGAGAGTTCTAAATTCCACTTATGTTGAAGCGGGCACGTAAGTCTTTTTTTAAGGTTTTAGCGTTTCTGTTTTATATGAGAGGCCCATGTCATCCTTCTGTTAAACATTAATCCTAAATATTGAACAGTATTTGGCTGTTCTAATGTTCTAACTTAAATGATATTGGAGAAGAACCCAGGTGGAATGAGAAGGAGAGGAAGGGTGTGAGCGTTCAAGTTCTTTTGGCGTTGATGGGATCGAAAATATGACAATTCCTCTGTCAGAAATTAAATGGAGAACATAAATTAAACAATAATTTTTGTTGTATAACACTTATCGCTAGAACCTACCATTTAGGAATTATTAAATGTATAATACAAAGCATTTACTCCTCTTTTTTTATTGTAAAAACATGTGACATGTTTCGGGAAAACAAGGTCCCATCATCAGACTGAAACAGTATTCAAAATTCACTATAATCATTCTCAAACATCAAAACAATACAATTCTAATTTCGATTAAGCTACATTGTAAATTTACCTTTTAAAACTATCTCTTGGTGTTAACACACCGTGTCAGTGTCATTTACATGGTCAATAAAATAACTCTTCTACTCTATGGCTACAAGGGTCAATCCTAATCTTAACTATTGCTATTAGTACTAACAAGGGGAGGACACACTCAGTCTCTCACGGATCTTGTTGGCAATTTTTTTGGAGGTTCCTGGTCAAAAAATATTAGACACATATTTTGCCGTTCCGACCAATGGGCCCTAGAAACCAAGAAAAAAAATAAAATAGCATTAAACTAATTTATTTTTTATCTCGAGTTTAAAAAAATGATATCGACATGATTCTTGCACCAAGATTTTCAGTTTTGATTGCGAATTAAAGGAAAAATACAGTCGCTCCATAGATTTTGGTTTAGGTTAATTAAATTCTAAAAAAATGATTAGTTTTTCAAGCAAACTACCTCTATAGATTTTTTCACACAAAAATTGAGGTCAGATTCTAATTCAGCACCCTCAAAAACATTAAAAAACGGTTATTCAACAAAATCAAAAAATATCATTTTTTTCACCCTCTTCCAGGAAAATGAAATTTTAAAACCGATTATTGGTTACATACCTTTAAATCGTCATTACTTTGTCATGCAATTCACTGGTTGGTATCGCTGGAAAGAGGAGGGTCTCAGCTTTCTTTTGATGTACATAAATGTAAAATTCGATGAACAAAAAACCTATTAAAAAAATTGGAAAATCCGAAAAACATTTTGATTTTTAACTTGAGTTTGAAACCAGATAGGATGATGAAACCAAATACATTTCAAGCGTATTACCACCCTATATTTTGTGTAAAAAAATAAAGTTGATACGTAAAACCGTCTAAGCGTAATTCACGTTTTTATCAATTTAATCAAAAGTTGCCAACCATTTAGGTCAGCAAACTTTAAAGCTTACAAACTTTTATTTTTCTATTTGGATGAAATTTCGTATTTAAGGGTTCTCTTGAATGCTGAATTCGAATCCGATATCGGTTCTTGTGAAAAAATTATATTGAATATACTTCACTTGAAAAATTTTAGCTTTTACACTGTAAAATGTGATAGAAAATTCTTTTAGCCCTAGAATTCCATCTCAACACCCTCAAAACTCAGGAAAAGTATGTATATATATATATATATTTTTATATATATATATATATATATATATATATATTATATATATATATATGTTTACTAAGGTTCTTGAGGTTCAGTCATAAAATGAAAAATCAACTATTTTGGCGACGTTTCGAGACTATATTGTTCTCATAATCATGCCAATGTTACTGGTGGATATGAATAGACTAATAATTCTAGTACACAACTGTGTACACAACTGTGTACACAACTGTATTGTCAGCTGTGTACTAGAATTATTAGTCTATTCATATCCACCAGTAACATTGGCATGATTATGAGAACAATATAGTCTCGAAACGTCGCCAAAATAGTTGATTTTTCATTTTATGACTGAACCTCAAGAACCTTAGTAAACATTTAATAGTAACAGTCAAGAAATTTATCCATATATATATATATATATATATATATATATATATATATATATATATATATATATATATATATATATATATATATATATACTAATTGGGAGAAATAATTTGTTACTTTAATTATTATTAAAAATAATTATAATTATTAATTATTTATTGTAATGATAACTTATTACAAATTAATATTTACATTATATACAGACAGAACCACATATTAGATTTTATTGTTAAGTATTTACAATTTTTATTTTATTTTGCAGAACATGTTAAAATATGATTGTGATAGTTGACATAAAAACATTATAGCAATAACTGCCTCACTTCTGTTGCTGGCAGGATTTTGTTGAATATAATGAAAATGAAATTGTAATGTAATAAGCTTCAGTTATTAGAACCCAGTAAACAAAGATTACAAAACGGGTTAGAGATGGGTTCTGGGTTTGAAGAATAAAATAAAAATTGTAAATACTTAACAATCAAATCTAATATGTGGTTCTGTCTGTATATAATGTAAATATTAATTTGTAATAAGTTATCATTACAAGAAAAATAATTAATAATTATAATTATTTTAGTAATAATTAAAGTAACAAATTATTTCTCCCAATTAGTATATATATATATATATATATATATATATATATATATATATATATATATATATATATGTTGTTTTGTTTTTTTTATTGATATCTATATATATACATACGTTTCCTGAGTTTTGAGGGTGTTGAGATTGAATTCTAGGGCTAAAAGAATTTTCTATCACATTTTATAATGTAAAAGCTAAAATTTTTCAAGTGAAGTATATTCAATATAATTTTTTCACAAGAACCGATATCGGATTCGAAACTTTTGTTTAAATTGATAAAAACGTGAATTACGCTTAGACGGTTTTACGTATCAACTTTATTTTTTTACACAAAATATAGGGTGGTAATACGCTTGAAATGTATTTGGTTTCATCATCCTATCTGGTTTCAAACTCAAGTTAAAAATCAAAATGTTTTTCGGATTTTCCAATTTTTTTAATAGGTTTTTGTTCATCGAATTTTACATTTATGTACATCAAAAGAAAGCTGAGACCCTCCTCTTTCCAGCGATACCAACCAGTGAATTGCATGACGATTTAAAGGTATGTAACCAATAATCGGTTTTAAAATTTCATTTTCCTGGAAGAGGGTGAAAAAAAATGATATTTTTTGATTTTGTTGAATAACCGTTTTTTTAATGTTTTTGAGGGTGCTGAATTAGAATCTGACCTCAATTTTTGTGTGAAAAAATCTATAGAGGTAGTTTGCTTGAAAAACTAATCATTTTTTTAGAATTTAATTAACCTAAACCAAAATCTATGGAGCGACTGTATTTTTCCTTTAATTCGCAATCAAAACTGAAAATCTTGGTGCAAGAGTCATGTCGATATCATTTTTTAAACTCGAGATAAAAAATAAATTAGTTTAATGCTATTTTATTTTTTTTCTCGGCTTCTAGGGCCCATTGGTCGGAACGGCAAAATATGTGTCTAATATTTTTTGACCAGGAACCTCCAAAAATATTGCCAAAAAGATCCGTGAGAGACTGAGGGTGTCCTCCCCTTGTAAGTTGGCCAATCTTATATTATTAATTTGTTAATTATACCAGCATATGTAGATCTATAATCAATCTATCTATAATAAACGTTTATACATTATAAACGTAAATTTATAATGTAGCTTAATCGAAATTAGAATTGTATTGTTTGGATGTTTGAGAATGATTATAGTGATTTGTGAATACTGTTTCAGTCTGATGATGGGACCTTGTTTTCCCGAAACATGTCACATGTTTTTACAATAAACAAAGAGGAGTAAATGCTTTGTATTATACATTTAATTATCTACATATGTAACTCCTTCATTGAAGAATATATTAGGAATTATATTTATTTGAGTGAAAAAAGTCGTATTCGAAACCTATGTTTTCTCTAGGCCTTGTTTATTTACATAAAGTTAACTTATCAGAAATTAAATGGAAAATAATGGGGTGTATAAAAATATGACCGTTTTGAAAACAAATAGTTGTATTATTATTTCTCTGATATAAAATACAATTAATACTGAATGTATAGTCCATTGTTATCTACCGTCATTACCCATCTGCTAGCCAATTGCTCGATGCCACGCTGAAACCATTCCTTGGGATGGCTGTCAAAGAACTCTTGGAAGGCATTTTCAACTTCCGCAAAATTATCAAATTTTTTACCTTGAAGTAAATGGGCCATAGATCGAAACGAGTAGTAATCCACAGGTGCGAGGTCTGGACTATATGGTGGATGAGGCAGTTCAAACCCATGAAGTTCTGTAAACTTTTCTGCTGATTGTTGAGGAGTAAGTTTGGGAGGGACCAATCTGCAGGTCTTTTTCACCTTCCCCAAGGAGAGAAGATGGCGACTAACGGTATCTTTCGACACACCACACTCCCTGGCAGGTTCGCGAGTACTTTTGGACGGATTTGACTCAACAGTTTCCTTCAGAACCTCATCAATATCCATTAACGGCCGTCCGGAGCCCTTCTTCCTTTCCAATCTCCACTTCTAAATTTTTTAAACCAATGCCGCGTAGTGCGCTCTTCAAGGACACCTTCGCCTTATCTTTATATTTAATAATTGAAGTTGCTTCAGCGGCTGTGAATTTTTTTTCCCTGTAATGTCTTAGAATTATGAGAATTTCGTTAGGACACTGTCATGTTCCTTTTTTGAAATAAATATCTGAACTGAGGTTTTTTTTTTTTTAGAAGTCCAGTGTTAGCAACAAGCATAGAGAATGCTCTAAAGCGATTATTAAGTATTAGTAAATAATAAATAGCATTAAAATATTTACAGACTTTTAAACTATTTGATTTGTTTATTTTGTTTAACGCCACTTTTATGCTGCTATGGCTAATCGGACGATTCTACAGTGGGCGTCTTAAATTTTGCCTATCCAGGTTTATCAAACTCTATTAGATAAAAGGTTCATTTTTTTTTTTATACGCCCTATTATTTGTTGTAAGGGAGCAACCTCTAAAACATGTTTCATGCTTTTCTTTCTTTAGCCGACAGACTTTTTTTTTATTGAAGCTTATTACTTTTTCATAGTTTAATTATTTTAGTATCAATGGTTGGTAGATAAATAATAATTCAAACTATTATTGTAGATATAATAAACTTGTTAAATATAGAAGGTTGAAAACGTTGAAGGTTACTCTGATAGTTCTGTTCCACTGTTTTTTCTATCGATAGACAGAAAGCTGTTAGCGTGATAATTGAACAGCCATAAATTAAATATCAGTGACCTTTACAATTATTTAATTGAAATTTGCGGGCGGATTGTTCTCGAGTCGTGATGGTAACCAATTACCTCTGAGAGGTGAATTATAATTCCTTGTTAGGCAATTAGAAGTGCAATTAAATCACGACCTTGTCAGTCAGTTTGGCACAGGTATAATTGTATGCTATTGTTTTAGGATTCAATTATTTTATTGTAAGGGTTATTGTTCGTCTAAAAAAAATATATATATATTTTTATCTTTAGCTCAATGGCCGTATTTATTTTTATATGTTTCCACTTTTAGTCTTTAACAATGAGAAAGGTTAATAAAATTTTATTATGCTTTATATGGCTAGTAATAAAAATAATAAATTTTCCACCTCGAGAACCTTGTTCTCTTACTGGGTCATTCCATGTCAAATCAACCAATTCTACATTAGATTTTGACCTTGACCTCTCCAATTTCTATAATTTTTGTTATAGCAGCTGTAATTACCAAGACTAGTAAAAATGTATAATTATATATTATAATAATCATTTTCGAGTTATAAGCTTTTAAAAACTCAAAACACTAATGTTTTCGGTCCTCACTTAGTATATTAAAAATTACGCCATTAAAAAACCATAGCTCCCAGAGAGTTCAAATATATGGCATTCTTTTCCATTTGAAATGCCCTTTAATTTAATTGATTACCTGAAATATTTTCGGCTAATTTTGAATTTTTTCAAAACTTCCAAAAAAAGGTTTTTGTAATTCCCAAAATACATACCCTTCGATTATTTCGAAAAAAATATATGTGATTTATACTATTACTGACTACATGTGGACAAAATTTTAGGATGGGACGGAAATGGGTTCTTGATAAAAAAAAAAATTTTGTCTTCGTTTTAGTAGACAGTTCGTCCAGTCAATGAAGTATTATAGAATGCGTTTTCTGTAATCCAAGGTTTTTCTTTGGAAACTTGTTCAGGGTAGTTAGAGAGTAAAAGTCCTGGAGTTTTCGGGCCTGGCAACATGAAGGGAGGGGGCACGGAAGGTTACTTTTTGTGGTTTTGCGTTCAAATCTCGAAAACGGTGCATCATATGCAAAACATGATTATTTACTAAATTAAATTTGAGCTGTCTGGGAGCAATAGTTTTTTAATGACGTAATTTTGAATATACTATGTGAGGACCGAAAACAGTAGTTTTTTGAATTTTTAAAAGTTTATAACTCAAAAACTAAAAGTCAGAAAAATGTAATATTTTACATTTTTACTAGACTTGGTAAGTACAGCTTCTATACTAAAAATCAAAGAAATCGGAGAAGCCAAGGTCCAAACCATTGGTTGATTTGAAATGGAATGACCCTACTAACATACCAGGTATGCAAGGTTAAAATGTCGTTTTAATTCCAATAGAATGCGCTCTTAGCCTATTGAAGGATTTGCTTATCTCTAAACGCTATTTTGTTTGTTAGTCATTTGTTTACAAAAGTCAGTTGTTTTTAAGTCGTTTACGTGGACGTATCATACCTTTCTTTGGTGTTAAAAATGTCTAATTTTAAGCCAAATAAAGAGCATTTGCGGCATGTCATGATTTTCTTATTTAATCAAAAGAAAAAGGCATCTGAATGTCATCGAATTCTTGTTGAGACTTATGGCGATGTTGCTCCAACCGTCAGGACATGTGAACGTTGGTTTCAAAGTTTCAAACGTGGTGATTTTGATGTTACTGATCAAAAACGAGAAAATCGACCAAAAAAGTTTGAGGACTTCGAATTGCAATCTTTATTAGACGAAGACAATACCCAAACCCAACAAATGATGGCAGAACAGTTGAATGTCACTAGGCAAGCCATTTCCGATCGCCTGAGAGCTATGGGAAAGATTCAAAAGGTTGGAAAATGGGTTCCACATGAATTGGACGAACGACAGATGGAAAAACGAAAAACTGTGTGCGAAATGCTGCTTTTACGCCACGAAAGAAAGGGTTTTTTTTGCATCAAGTTGTAACTGGCGATGAAAAATGGATTTATTTTCAGAATCCCAAACGAAAAAAATCATGGGTAACGCCAGGACAACCATCCACATCGAGTGCAAGACCGGATCGTTTTGGGAAGAAGACAATGGTGTGTGTGTGGTGGGATCAGAAGGGAGTAGTCTACTACGAGCTTCTCAAACCCGGCGAAACAGTCAATACCGAGCGCTACCGACAACAAATGATCAATTTGAGTCACGCATTGATCGAAAAAAAACGCCCAGAATGGGCTCACAGGCACGCCAAAGTCATTCTTCAGCATGATAACGCTCCTGCACATTCAGCCAGATTGACTAAGGAAACGATTTCTTCGCTTGGTTGGGAACTCCTACCCCACCCGCCGTATTCACCTGACCTGGCGCCTTCTGATTATCACCTCTTCTCATCGATGGGACACTCATTGGCGGAGCAACACTTCAACAATTTCGAAAACTTACGAAAATGGCTCGATGAATGGATTTCAAATAAAGATGAAGCATTCTTTTGGAATGGTATCCATATATTGCCCGAGAGATGGACAAAATGTGTAGAAAGCGAGGGTCAGTACTTTGAATAAAATATATTATACTTTTTTTTAAATTACTGTGTATATATTTTAAAAAATAAACGACATTTTAAACTTGCATACCTGGTATAGCTTCTTGGAAAAACATTTCATTCAACTCAGTTAAGTGTAATTACCACATCTTCTAAATCACAACACATTTACTTCCATTCAAATCCAATTAAGAGAGACTCATTTGTTGTCAGAGCTAATGCTATTAAGAAGAGACTTCGACGAAAAGAAATTTGGAATGACAAATGTTGGATCTGTTTTAGAATAGCACACCAGTGATTTAAAAATGATTTACTGTTAAGAATAATTACTGTTGCTAGTGAAACAATTAATTAATTAATATTCACATGTATTGATGATACAGGTAGTAGTAATTTGTCGAAAATTACTAAATAGGTGCATTCTAGACATACTAAAAAACAAATATATAGGAGACTCAATCGCCGACTGTGTTGTGATGAGGCTCTCAGAGCGCTCGGTACTGAAGGTCGTGGATTCGAATCCCATCTGGACGGCACTTTATTTCGTGTCGGACTCACGAAATGAATTTTGGCCTTCCCACCACGGTTCGAATAGGTTAGTAACCTGTAGGATAACCCGTCCTTCCTGTCCTAGATAGAGTACATAAGGACGTTAAACCTAAACAAACAAAGATATTCCACCTGAATACCATTTTTTTTTTTTTCATTTATTGATATTTACAACTGTACAAAATAATACACAACAAGTAAATGTGTTGACAGTGAATACAATGGCATGTAAATAACTTGCGAAGAACTACTCACTAGTAGCAGTTCAATAAAATCTACACTAAAAGGTCTCTAGGCCATCTTCTTTTCAGACGCCTCGGAGGATTATCAGGGATGGAGGAGGAAGTTGGGAGACTAGTGGATTAGAGTGCTTATGGAGCTTACTATGGAAGAATAGGTATCTGGTAAGGGATAAATCAGAAGCATATGAAACATTAAGATCTTTATGGATAAGTTCATTGGTCACAAAGTAAGGAGCAGTAAGGATTTTTCGAAGGATTTTTGATTGAAAAGATTGGATACGAGATAAATTGGATTGTTTAGTAGAGCCCCAAAGCTCAACTCTGTACGTCCAAATAGGTCTAGTCACAGTCATGTAGATGAGTCATTTGTAATTAATTGGGAGCTTTGAACGTTTGTCTAGTATACCATATGTTGAAGTAGTCTGTAACGACGGGCAGTTTCTTGTCGTTTTGAATACCAATTTAATTTTCGTTTATTACACTCAACCATACACCAGCTTCACAGAGCCACATACTACATTTCAGTTACACTAAAGGAAAGATTATACGCTACTGGGATATTCCTGGATGTAGGTAAAGCATTCGACTGAGTTTGGCACAAACATTTTGTACTTTTATTCAAACTTAAATCATTCTTTCTTTCCAATTGCTATCCTATCCTTTTCTCTCTCCTTTCCTAGTAATTCTTCTCAGTTCGACATGGCTTAGATACATCTTCTGTGCGACAGATGAATGCTAGAGTACCACAAGGATCGATTCTTGCACCTATGCTATACATCATTTACACACTCGACATATCCACTTATCCTAACTCAATAATACCAACATACGCAATAAATGCTGACTAGATATTCAGACATCACTCAAGCTTTACAGAGCCTTCAACACTACTTACAACAATTACAAGACTGGCCCAACAAATGGAAAATTAAACTCAATAAAGATAGCACATCACATTATATAGAGTCAAAAGGATCTTACTTATTAGAACCTGCCTTCAAACCTGAAATTAGCTCCTAACTGCTCTAACTCTTCTAATTACAAACTATCAAACTACGCGTAACGCCCTCGCGTTCCCCTAAAACTTGATGGTTTTTGGCTAAATAGGTCACCGGTAAAATATACTCCATGTTAAAAACTGGCATGTCAGACGATGAGGGAGTTCAGCACACAGCGGTACTAACTGTTAATTGGTCGTTTTTCAGTCTGTTATGTTATCGACGTACCAGTGTGATTGTGTAATGAAATATTTTATATATATATATATATATATATATATATGTTTAGTAAGGTTCTTGAGGTTCAGTCATAAAATAAAAAATCAACTATTTTGGCGACGTTTCGAGACGTGAAAAAAAACAGGTTACAATAAAATTATATAAGTTATACAAGTTATTTCAAAACATAAAGTTAGCTACAGTACAGGTAGGTATATAACAACATGTGTAGGGTAATAAAAATATATATAATTACAGAATATGGAGGACTATGAAGCTACTTACAATGTTACTGGTGGATATGAATAGACTAACAATTCTAGTACACAACTAACCTAGGGTAGTGAGTTTAAACAGACAGTTAACAAGTTTACAATGAACAAGACAGTTCACTCCCCTAGGTTAGTTGTGTACTAGAATTGTTAGTCTATTCATATCCACCAGTAACATTGTAAGTAGCTTCATAGTCCTCTATATTCTGTAATTATATATATTTTTATTACCCTACACATGTTGTTATATACCTACCTGTACTGCAGCTAACTTTATGTTTTGAAATAACTTGTATAACTTATATAATTTTATTGTAACCTGTTTTTCACTGTAGGGCATGATTATGAGAACAATATAGTCTCGAAACGTCGCCAAAATAGTTGATTTTTTATTTTATGACTGAACCTCAAGAACCTTACTAAACATTTAATAGTAACAGTCAAGAAATTTATCCATATATATATAGGGTGGAGGGTGTTGTGCTAATGTGGGTACCCTCACATTGTGGCATCTCCGGAAACAAAGCTGCAGACAGTGCAGCAAATCTCGCGAGACTGAACCAAATAGGAACCATAATTACTGACATTACAACAACTCCTGACTTAAAAACACACTGTAGGAAAAAGTTGATTCAACATTGGAAAACAAAATGGAACGAAATACCCAGCAAATTTCAATAAATTAAACAAGGCACACGGCTCTGGACAACATCTTTTAGAAAATCTAGAATAGAAGAAATAATCTTGACGAGACTTAGAATAGGACATTCAGCTTTCACCCACGGTTACCTGATGAGAAGCCTTGAGCCACCGATTTGTACAACTTGCATGACAACACTGACATTGAAACACATTGTAACATCATGTACACTAAACTCTGACGCCAGAACAAAGTACAATATACCCTCAAGTATAGATAAAGCACTGGAAGACACAGAGGAAAAAATCAAAAACATTTTTAAATTTCTAAAATTTTGTAAATTGTTCGACAAAATCTAATATGTATATTGAGCCGCTAATGACTCATGTGAGTAGATGCGGAATGTAATAAAAAAAAAATATACATATATATACATAAAATAAAAAAACAAAATAGTCTCCACAAACTTTGAATAAGTAGTAAGTTAATTTTACGGCATTATTATTGTGACTGAGAAACAACCAAACATGTTTACTTCTCCCTTTCAAGAAAAAAAAATTTTGAAAACAAAAACATATCCTTAAAAAATTCTGCATGTAATGTTTCCCAACACTCGTTGTTTTTATTAAAATGTGTCGTTTTACTACCAAGTGCGTAAAAGTACTAAAATTAGTAACAAAAACGCTGTTATATTTACAATGCAAAAGTATAAAAGTTAATTTTTAATTATTTTGTGGCTGTAGCCTTGAGAGTCGTTGGAAAAAAAATGAAAAATAAAATGTGCTAAACTTTTGGTTCCCAGGAATGAATTAGGAATAATATTTCTGGCTGTCTGTTTTCTGTTCACAACGAATCATCTGTTTAATTAGAGACTGATGAATCGTTTTCCACTTCAATGATGTTGGGTTGGTTTAAAATCTAATTTTGGATGTTTTCTTAAATTAATTTACAAACGTAAATACTAGAAATCTATTGGAAAACCTTTCTAACGGTATCAAAACTCGCACGACCACTTCGAGAGACAATATCCCAAAAGTGGAAGACACGAGACAGTGACAGCCCTCCAAGTAAACTTAAGATAATTAAGAAAGAAGTAAAACCATGGAGCAGTTCCCGCCCTACTAAGCGCAGAGAAGTGATCCTAACGCCATTAAGAATTGGCTAATCAAGAACTACACACCTTCACCTTATAACCAAAGAGGCTCCTACCAAATGCGAAATATGTGACAATGATTTTTCAATATACCATACGAGGTGTGATCAAAAAGTTCCAGGACTTTTTATATACTATGGGAATGCAATGTCTCACAGCGATGCGGTTGGCAGCATTGTATTGCCTGACTAAACAGGAACACAGCTGTGTTTGCAGATCAATCATAACATCACTGAAAGTAACATTAGCACAGTTTGTTTGAGGTTAGTTTTATAGAGTTTGGCTATTTTATGAAAATGAATGTGAAAGAAGAGCAACATGTTTGTGTGAAACTGAACAAAACGTTTTCTGAAACCTTTTTGATGTTACAAGAGGCTTTTGGTGAAGAATGTCTAAGCCGATCATGCTGCCATCAGTGGTTCAAGAGGTTTAAAGATGGCCTTTTTGTGTAAAAAACGCAATGACTGTCATTCCTCAGCCCCCCTACTCACCTGACCTGGCTCTAGCCGACTTTTTTCTTTTCCCGAAGCTCAAGAGACACCTGAAAGGACGAAGATTTCAAACAGTTGACGAAATTAAAGAAAAAACAACGGAACTGCTAAACACCTTTACAAAAGAAGAGTTTTCTGGGGCCTTTGATCAGTGGAAACACCGGTGGGAAAAGTGTGTAGCTTCCCAAGGGGACTACTTCGAAGGAGACAAATTTGAATAACCTGTATGTTGTATAAATAAATGTATAAAAATTCAGTCCTGGAACTTTTTGATCACACCTCGTATGTTTACCGAAGGCCCTTACTACACCAAAAGGCTGACTGAATCAGGAATACCTCGAGAGATCTCAAAGGCGCTGGGAAACGATGAAAAAAAAAAAAAACGATTGAAAGCGTTATAGCCCTCCTTTATAAAGAAAAGCTACATAATAAAATATAGATAAATGAAATAAACTTTATATTAAGAACAAACGAGCGTTGGTGACCTTTAGATTTCACGTTTAAAAATACCTCGATACATTTCAATGACCCTGGGAAACGGTGAATAACTAATTGATAAAATGTAGAGAAATTTTGAACTTTATTTTTTATAAAAATAAAATAAATAAAAGTTTTATTCAAATGATTAAACAGTTTACAATTGCACATATTAAATATTGTTACATGTTTTGGTAATAAAACAATTTACACTACATTGACAGCTGCGCTTAGCTAAAATGGGTTTAATTTGATTTTAACAGTAGGAAAAATGCTAAAAAACCTACAAAATAAGAAGAAAAAAAAAGATTGATAAAAGCAAATACCTACATAATAAAATTTACTAAACTATAATGCATAATTTATTAACTTTTTGTACATTAAGTTAATCAACATTTTGGATAATTAGCTTATATATTATTTGTGTTCCAATAATTTAATTTCAAGCCGAGACAATAACTTTTGGATGTCTTGTTAGCAAAATATTGTTATAGTAGTATGTGGTTTGCACGTTTGTGTATGTATCTTCTTAAGGATTGCTTGTTATAATTGCCTATTGTTTGAATTATAGGATTTCCTGAATTGTTTGTAGAGTTGAAAAAGTTTCTGGTCTGTGTGTGAATAAAAATTGTTTAATAGCTTGAAAATCTAATTCGAGTAGCATGTCGGTTATTTTTGTGTATCTGGGGTAGTCATTTATTATTCTCATGCATCGGTTTTGCACCCTTTCAATTTTTTTATAGTTTGAATCACAGGTGTAGCTCCATACAGGAGAGGCGTACGTTAGTAATGGTCTTATGACTGATTTATACAGAATTATTTTGTTTTTGATCGACAGTGGGGATTTTCTTCTGAAATACGGAGCCATAGTACTTAAGAGTTTTTTGGCTTTGTCGCATTTGTTATTTATATGAGGTGTGAATGTTAATCGTTTATCTAGTTCCAAACCAAGGTAGGTAACAGTTTGAGTCCAAGGGATTTTAATATTTTTTAGATTGATATGTCTTGGTATGTTGGGCCTTCTTTTTGTAAAAATTATTGCAGTTGTTTTTGTTCGTTTATTTTTATTTTCCATTTTTTATAATATCTATTAAATCTGAAATATAATGACTTTAATCTGTTTTCTATTGTGTCTATCCTGAAGGAACTTGTGTAAATCGCCGTGTCATCGGCATATAATGATCTTCAATCTGAAGGGAGAGAAGGTAGGTCGGATATGTATATATTAAATAGCGTTGGTGAAAGACAGGATCCTTGAGGAAGACCTGCTGATAAGGGATATTTGGGAGAAGTGGAATTGTTAATTGTAATCTGAAAGGATCTATTGGAAAGGAATGAATGGATAGTATGTATGATGTAGGGAGGGAACCGATAGGTAATAAGTTTGTATAATTTATTTTTTATTAACATCGAACGAGCGTTGATAACTCTTATGTTTTACGCTTAAAAAACCTCAAATAAAGAAACGGAAGTAGGGCAAGGATGTCGATAATACATGAAGGTTTTTGGGACTTTGAAGATTGAAATAAAAAAGTACCAACGAAGTACCGTCATCGAGAACTTAGCCAAAGCCACCTTAACTCAGAATACCAGCGAGTAATTTGGGATCGCCTGGTAATCCCCAAAAATAAATGTTATAAAGGAATAGCCATGGGATCCAGCATAAACAGTGTAATGTTTGTAAACTTTCAAACCAAACTTATTTATCAACTTTCTGGGTCATAAAAAGTATCTATAAAGTAAGCCACTGGGGGAAAACCAGTTGACCGTGATTTAGGCCAGATCCCCTCCTTTCACAACCGTTGGCCCAGAAAAACAGTACATCCTCACCTTAGTACTGGGTCCAAAACCCTTCATGGGATGTTAGTGGTAACATATTTTATTTTTTTTTTTTTTATTTTATTTTTTTTTTCTCTACCTGAGGTTGACAGTTCATTTTCGTTCAATATTTAGGAAAGTGCAGAGTGTGCTTTAAGAAGTTTCCACTTTTCAGTATTCATTTTATTTTTATTACAAAAAAAGTTAAAAATATAAAGTAATTATAAATTAATATACATGTATTCTTATAAATAAATTAAAAATATATATACTAACAGTAAAAAAAAAAGTAATAGTTTTTTTTTTTTTCTGCTTCAAATTTATTACAACATTTGTAATTTATCAATTTACTGTTTCATTATAAATAAGAAGCCATTGGTGTAAGAAGGCATTACCTAATTTTTATTTTTATCAAACAATTTTTTGGTTTATTCACCTTGTCTGTTACTGTTTTAGTTCACAAAAATATCAATAGAACATAGTAGCTTAAATCATACAACTTGGCTAACTATGGTATAGGTAAATAATTGTATGAAATTATTGTATTCGTCCAAACAATTGTGTAGGGAGTTTTCAAGTTTTTTACTGATTCATCATATTTTTAAGGTCCGTAGGGTCGAAAGAAACCAATTTTGGTCATTATCGTGTTTGCCTGTCAATCCACAGGCAGCACCGAGTCATTCACGCCTACTTTTTATTTATTTCTATTAATTTTTTTTATTTTTTGGTGGGTAAGAAAGCTTATAAAGCTCTGTACACTAAATTAATTATATTTGGTAACACAAGAAGATAAAAATGTTTAGATAACAGAAACAGGAGTGGGTAAAAACGAAAAATGGATAAAGGTGTTCATTTTTTTCCTAAGCCAGGAGTTAACAGCAGATTTATTTAAAAAACATTAGGGTAAGAAGGTTAGCCATTTGACCAAAATAAACAGTGGATGATAAAGAGAAACAATTTTATATAGAAAATACTAACGTCCGGAAAAGTTCCAAGCAGTAACGCTAAAATGCTTCTCCTGAACATTTTAATAACAGTGATTTAACACTTCTTCCACCAATGGCTACATATCGTCGGTGAGATTGCCAATTGCTACTCTTCAGTAGCACTTTAATAAAAATTCTACACTAGAAGGTCTCTGGGCCATCTTCTTTTCAGACGCCTCGGAGGATTATCAGGAATGCTGTGGGAAGCAAGTTGAGAAATTAGGGGATTTGAGTGGTTTTGGAGCTTACTATAAAAGGATAGATATCTGGTTTGGGCTGAATCTGCAACATAAGGAACATTAACATCTTTATGGATAAGTTTATTGGTGACAAAGTAAAGTGCATCGAGGATTTTTCGAAGGATTTTGGATTGTAAAGATTGGGTACAAGATGAATTGGATGGAGCCCCGAAGCACAACTCCGTACGTCCAGATAGGTCTAATCACAGTCGTGTATATTAGTCTTTTGTAATTAATTGAGAGCTTTGAACGTTTGTCTAATAAATGTTGAAGTAGTCTGTAACGACGGGCAGCTTCTTGACGTTTTAGTCTTGTATGTGGATTCCAAGTTAGACGTTTGTCCAAGTGGAGTCCTAGGTAGCGGATCTGTTCAACAGGGATTAATGGAATATCATTAAAGGATACTGTAGGACAGGAAGTCGTGGTTTTACGACGAACGGTAAAGGTTATTTGGTGAGGTTTTTTTGGATTTATTTTTATTCTCCATTTTTGACACCATTCTTAAAGCAAGAAAAAACCTAAATCGAAAAAATGGGAATCGGAATTGGCAATCTCGCCGATGACATTAGTAGTAGTAATGATATTATGATATGAATTTTAGAATAACTTTACATCTTTGTATAAATATTAAACTGTTCTAAAAATTACAAATATTTTCAGAATTATATTTTTTCGGGGAATAGCTCGTCATAAGTAAACTGATTGTTAATTGTATTAGCTACGTCCATCACATGCCTTGCCACCATTTTCTCTATCCTAGGCTTCAGTGCGTCCATAACTGCTTTTCTGTTCTGGTTCAAGGCGTTGTTTACTGCCGTCCCTGAATACATAATAAAAAAATAAATAAAATTAAATGAAAAAAAACTTATGAATAAATTTTATAATTAAATGCAAATGAAATTTCCATGTATCATTCCTTTTAAAGAGAAAAAAATAAACAATAAAGATAATATAAGCAATATAACTTCCAGCTGACTTGGCATGACTTAGCAGATTGTTGCGTATCTTAACCACATTTCACTTCTTCGAAATGTTTCAGATTATTTAATGCTTAATATGTTATTTAAGATAATTTAAAACAGTTTATAATAATCATTCAAACACTATTCCATTGACATTATGACGTAAGATATCACGTAATGAACAGTGTTGTTGTTTTGTTTTTTAGATCCGCTTAGCTAATAGTGTAATATCTAACTTTAACATAGTGTTTTTTACTATTTCGACATTTACAATACCAATGTTTAATTATAATTAATGCTTCAATTAAATACAAAAGACTAATTTACATGACATTAATTAAACCTGTTCGGATATAGGGATTTGAGCTTTAGGGGTCCACTAAACCTTTCATTCCTTATCGTATCCAATCCTTAAAATCATAAATCCTTCAAAAATCTTTAATGCTCCTTATTAAGGCTATCCTCATCGGTTCAAAACCCATCCTCAACACCCTTCCTTACTATCCATTGCTTTACCTCAATAACCTTCCTATTCAGTTCCAAAACTCTATTAAAAATTTAAGAGTTACCATTGATCACCACCTATCCTGGAATAACCATATCGCCCAAATTTCCAAAAAAATCTATCATAATCCTTAAACAACTGTATAGATCTCGAGATTCCTTTTCCCAGAGTACCCGTCAACTTATGGTGTCTTCTCTTGTTTTCCCTTGCTTTGATTAATGTTGCTTGGTTTATGGGGGACTGTCGGGGATCTCGAGATGAAGCTGAGGAAACTGATGAACTGTTTCATTAGATTTATATTCGGGATCCCCAGGCGGTCACAGGTTACTTGCCGATATTCTGAGCTTGGGTGGCTATTTCCTTAATTCCGACGGCACTACTTTCTGGGTACTTTCCTATTCCAATGTCTAAAAACCAAAAACCCTTCCTATATTCTTGATTTATTAACTCTGCGATCTTCTATCCACCTCCTAAACACTAGATCCCAACCTTTTAACCTATATATCCCCTCACATAAAACTGCTTCCTTTGACAAATCCTTCATCATTCGTGCTACCTCCTTCTGGAATTCCCTACCCACTTCTATTCGTAAAGCAGCTTCCATAACTTCCTTTAAAAATAATTTATTCCTGTACCTTTTAGACAATCCATGTTCCGCATTATATGTCAATAATCAAATGAGTACTTAGAATTACAATTTTTTTCTTTTTCTCTTTCTTTCTTTTATGTGTTCATATATATACGATCGTATTTTATTTTATAATCACTATTTCTTATATTTATTTATTTTTATTTTTATTTTTTAAAATTTAATTTAATTTTTTTTTCCTGTAAATAATGTGTGCTAAAATTACTGAAGCATCTAATTTGTAAATAATATGCCAGACAATTGTACTTTTAACTGTGCATTATTTTTTATTCTCAGGGGACAGTAAGTCCCAAAACAAAGTGTATTTTTTAATTTCATTTTTTTATGTCACAAATAGGCTTATCCGCAACCGTCTTAATATCCAATATGCCGCTGATTAGGGCCATATATTCCTATCCTTCCATGATAAGCCCCATACCCACTAGAATCCACTAGTCGCCCAATTTTCATCTCCTGAACCCATTCGAATACCGACAACCCTATGCTTAATTTTTTTGGTTTTGTTTAACATATTTTTATCCTCAACTGTAATATATTTTTTATAACCAGCGAATGTGAGCTTACATGAAAAACAGCTGACATGATCAGGCATGAGAGATTTAACACCCAGTGGTACAATCTCCTGGCATGATAATAAGTTATTAGGGATTGGACTAGGAGATCCCTCATCCAGCTTCTTTTTAGGCTCAGTTGAGTTATGTCATTAATTTGTAATGTTGCCATATTTTGTACCTGTTTTTTTGGGTGTCCACGTAATTTGTCATAAAACTGTCAGCAAATTTGATTGTCGGAATACGTAAGTCTGTATGTACCTTTTCCATTGACAAGTAAGGTGAAGAGTCTGTAGTCTGTCTTAAGACTTTAGCTTGTAATGTTTGTAGATTGTAGATTGTGGTTTTTTCTTCGAGCAATCAACTCCTAGGTTATCACGTCCTTTGCATCTAACTGTTGAAAATTTAAATTTCTTTATCTTTTATACACATTATTTGTGTATCATATTTTATAATAAAGTTCACTTCTTTTTTTTAAAAAGGTTTATAATTTCGTCTATGGAATTTCTCGAGTCGATGTCTATGTGGATCGAGATATTTTATCATTTTTTAACGCTTGTTGCTGAAATGCACTATCTTCTAATATGTGTTTAATAGTCATTGCAGATTGACATGTTTCACATATTGTGATAAGCATGAGTTAGGTTGGAATCCTAAATCCTCAGTCTTGTCGTAACCACTTTTTCTCTTCTGTTACCTCTTAAGGCGCTTGTCGACTGCTTTGTACTTTTTATTATATTTCTAAGTTTATTAGTCAGTGGAGTTTCTATCCACATGATTTCCCAATTTTTCCTGACCCTGTTCTTTAAAAACGCCTCTACATCATTCGGTTCATATATTTGAAAGATATTCATTTTACTAGCTTCTTTGGCAGCTTTATCCGTTGCTTCACTTCCAGGAATTCCGGAGTGTCCAGCGGTATAGAGAAATATTAAGATTTTTTTTAGTATTTTAACATGTTTAAATGACAACGGATATAATTGTGTTACCAGTAATGTTTATATTTTTTGAATATGCGTTTTGTTTTGTTTTTTTTGGCCGTTCCATAAATTTGAGATGCGTAAGTCCAGATGGGTTTCAACAAGTTACTGGAAATGGTTGATTTCTGTAGGAGTAAGGATTATTGCAGTCGCATTCTCAGTTATAATGTCTGTTTTGTTTTTTTTTGTGTTTTTTGTCTTAATATCTGGGCCCTATTTAAGTCTTCTCAGCGTAAGTACTAAGTACGTCATATTTCAGTTTTATGTAATCGTTGGTTGTCAACATAACCAGGCAGGCAGGTCTCCCCTCGTAGCGTGATTTGTCATAATTCAGATTTATTTTTCGGTTCCCTTTTGGTGCTCTTTTTTTTTTAGGTACCTCCAGAAGAAAAGCGCAGTTCAGTGATATTAAAAATTGTAACTGGTTCTGGGTATTTAATTTTCTGTTGCATTGACTTTAGATGTATATACATACAACACAGATAATACACCTACCAGTGAAAAAATATACGTATATATTTCAACTCAAATTTGATGTTCATTTTTTTTCCATTTTCATGAAGATAACTCGAATCATAACCTCGATAAGTTGTTCAATAAGTCAAACATTTTTTCAGGTAGCTTGAAGATTGAATCGTCGAGAATTGTATGTACAAAAATACACCCACCGCAAAAAAGTAAAAATGAAAACAATTTTTAGAAAGAAAAAACAAAAACCGACTTAAATATTGAACCTACATGTACAAACGTGAACTAAAAAAAGACAATCAACGAAATTATCGATACTAATATTCCTATTCAGACTTTATGATCTGTTATTTTTGCATTCGGTGCCAGCCAAGATGGGCAGTGTAATCCTACCTTTGCAACAAACTTTCGAACAGCATGTGACAGTGGTGTAGTGGTGATGAAATAGTGGGGGAATCTCTACAATTAACATTTTTTTCGAATTCTGTTTGTTTTCGTTAGTACTGACTCCAAAAATAACTGATAATTAATTGTAAATAATAATAATAAGTATCGATAATTTCGATTATTGTTATTTAATTCTCTTTATTTCTAAGTAATTAAAATATTATTTTTTTTTACTTTTTAGTTCAATTTGGTATATGGAGGTTTAATCTTGAAGCCGGTTTTTTTTTTTTTTTTTTTTTTTTTTTTTCTAAAAATTATTTTTAACTCTAATGTTGATATCCCAACCCATCCTAATACTATCCTCACAACCTATGCTGATGACACCAGCGTGTTATCAGTCAATGAAGATCCATTTGCTGCATCCCAGATACTCCAGTCACATATCACTTCGCTTGAAGAATGGTGTCATAACTGGAGAGTTAAGACAAATCCTAGCAAATCCCAGCAAATAACCTTTACTCTCCGTCGGAAACCTACCTCATCCCTGTCCTCCTGTATCCTTTAATGGTGTACCACTAAATAATGTGGAACAAATACGATACCTGGGATTTTATCTGGACAAGAGACTTACCTGGAACCCTCATACAAGATTGAAAAGACAAGAAGCTGCACGTCGATTTCGACTGTTACAACACTTACTTGACAAACGTTCAAATCTCCCTATTCACTACAAAAAACTCATCTATAAGACGATTATCAGACCTATTTGGACTTACGGTATAGAGTTATGGGGATCCACCAAACCATCGAATTCTTCCCGCATCCAATCACTCCAATCCAAAATCCTTAGAAAAATCCTTAATGCTCCTTACTTTGTCACAAATGAAATCATCCACAAAGACCTTAATATCCCATACGTCGCTGATTTGGCACGAACCAGATACTTTCCTTTCATAATAAACTCACTCCTCATCCAAATCCACTTGTTGCACAACTTGCTTCCCATTCCATTCCTGGCAGTCCTCTGAGGCGCCTGAAAAGAAGATGGCCTCGGAATCTTCTTTTGTAAATATTCATTAGAGTACTACCAATGGGTAGTTCCTCTTCAAGTTTTATTCATGTTATTATATCTTATATACACCGCATATTTACTAGATGTATTTTGTAATACAGTTGTAAATTTCAAATAATAAAAGATAAAAAAAAAAAAAAAAACTCTAATGTTTTATCTTGTTGAGGTTGTTTTGTTGAGTAAGGGATGAAGCATACGCGTCTTTAGCAATCATGGCTGTCTGTACTTTCCTTCTTATTATAATTGTTTTTGTGCCTGCTTAATATTAAAGAAAAAAAAAACTATTATATTAAGTTGGCATACCAAGTGTTTTGTCTCCATTGAATAGGTTGCCAAGCATGATATTTGCCAGCGCTCCATTCGACCTCAAGTTCAGCGCTCTTATATTCCAGGTATTTCTTCCCTTCCCGTTCGACTATTACACCATTCAGAACAGCTCTGGCATCCACATCAGCTGAAAAATAATGTTAATACTATTAAAAATACAGTTCGCGCTTACTCTCCAAACATTTAAATATTAGGATATACAAAACTATTATACTACCAACAGTTCTCTACGGATGTGAAACATGGACGCTGACGTTAAGGGAGGAATAACGCCTTGAAGTTTTCGAAAACAAAGTACTGCGTAGAATATTAGGCCCAAAAAAGGATGAAGAAACCGGATAATTTAGAAGGCTTCACAATGCAGAACTGCGGGAGTTATATCCGGTAAATATAGTTCAAGTAATAGCTTGTGCGGCGGATAAAATGGGCATGTAAAGTCGTTGGGTTTAATAATGATCGAATTCCGAAAGAAGTAATCGGTTATGAGCCGTCGTAGACCGAGTGGTAGACCGAGACGAAGATGGGAGGATTGCGTCAGGGCCGACCTGGAGGATTTAGGTTTTGGAGGAGTAGGTTGGAGGAAAGTGTGCGGTCGACGGTTGGTGGTGTCGGCATCGAACCTTCGGGTTCGCTAAGCCTTAGTTTATTTATATTTTTTTATTCATTGGGACAATTAGTATATGATTCTTTACACCAATACTTTTCTCAAGAACCGATTGTATCTTCTTTCTGAGATACATTACCCCGTCAGAACAACTAAATGTACAATAAAATTGTATTATTGTGAGAGAATAATTGTAGAAGGTATAGAACGAAATTAAAAATTTAAATATGAATTTATATGTAAAACACTCATATCACTTGAGGTTCCCATGATGGTGTAGCAAAATCAATACAATTAGGATTGATTAATTAATTGCCACTTCTATTGGAATTATTTTATTAGAAAACTACTTTTGAATGAAAACATTCATCTTCAGTTCTAAAACATAAAAAATTTTCAACACATGAGCACTATGTTACATGTATTATATATACTAAACTTTTCAAAAATTTAAGACAAGAAATCAAACATTGGTACTCGCCTGAGGAGATCTAACAGATATCTGAAATATTTCCATGGTGGAAGGGGGAGAGGGCAGTAAGGTTAAATTTTTTGGGGTTTACCCATTAGAATCAAATTTAAAATGGGAACATTGGAAATGTTTATTTGGTCATTTAAACAAAAATCTGGATCGGTTTTAAACGATTTCATTATTTCTAAAGATTCAAAAATATTTAATTTTTCTACTTGATAAAATAATATAGATCAAACGAGAAGATCTACAAAGAAACAACGAACATATAGACGGATATAAGAATTAAAAGACTGAAGTTCTATGGACATATGGTAAGAATGCCTGAGGAAAGACTTAATAAGGCTATTTTTCAGAAAATTTGGGATTACAAGAGTGCACAAGGATACATAAAACTGCTAAAAGGGGAGACTAGCCAACTGAGGATTGAGGACCGTGACAGCCTTGATAGAGAAGAATATAGAAGGAAACTACAAGGAACAGCGGATCTTGTGGACAGGAAGGAGCCGAAGGAGGGTATGGACTGGACGGAGGAGAGGAGAGGCAATCAGAAAGAATGAAGGAGATATGGATGATGAGAAGGAACAGAATTAAAAATCCATCTTCGTAATATTCGCGTGGTCTCTATTCATAAAAAAAATATGAATAATGCAAAAATATAAAATGTATAAAATAAGAAAAAAAAAATACATCGAGTAGAAAATAGCCTAAAATAAATATTTATATTCATTAGAAATTTGGCATACAAATCAGTTACCTGTGTAAATAAAACATTATGACAATCCAAAAATGGAAATGTGCATTTTAAACATAATAAACTCTTTATTGGAATAAAAAAGCAAAGTAAAAAATTATTGTTTAATAGAAAATAAAGGAAAACTGTCAATAAAGCGACACCAGATCAGAGGATCTTATTTTATTACCTTTATTTATTTATTATTATTATTTAGGATTTATTTGATATTAGATTTTCAATGATAGGTTTAAAACCCAATGATAATGAACATAGATCTCAATTTTTCCGTTAGCTTCTGAATGCACATCATATTGAAGAATACCACTTTTTGAGGTGAATTTATGGAAAGATGAGTCTGTTTTTTACAGAGGAAGGCATTTCTAACTTACTGATAAAAAACGTGGTTTCTTAAAAAAAATCTTTGATTTATCGTATATCTGCAACGGATTGGAATAGAAAGGTGAGGTCTGCGGCATTTGTCTACATTTTTGATTTAGTTTCACCCAATTTTTGTTTATTATACTAAGAGGTAATCACCCTATAAATTATATTGAAACGAAGGGCAACATATGTTTATAAATATGTTTATATTCGATTTATTTATTTTTACAATATATATTTTTTTTTTTAAAAATTACGCTAGTTGCTGGAAACAATTATTTACTCACTGTTATTAGACTGGAATGGTCCATTTCCTTTGATATATATCGTCAAAATCCTGAGATTGACATCATAGTTTCCTTCAATGTTCATGTAGGGGAACGTCACCTCAAACTCAACTCGTAACTTATCACTTTGTATATCCGCTCTAAACAAAACCAAAATAAAAATTTAGCTATAAAGTGACAAAAAATAACATAACAAATTGACACTAAACGATAAAGATCTCTAAAATATAATGAAAAAAATAGTTTACTAGCTGGGTGATAAGTTCAGTTCAAAGGAATCATTATCCAATTTTTTTTTTTTTTTTTTTTTTTTTTTTTTTTTTTAATAACAATTTATTGAAATTTACAACTGTACAATATTTATACAAGTAAATGTGCTGTTACCTTTTACAATAACGTGACAAAACTTGTAAAGAACTACTCATCAGTAGCACTTAAATAAAAATTCTACACTAAAAGGTCTCTGGGCCATCTTCCTTTCAGACGCCTCGGAGAATTATCAGGAATGGTGTGGGAAGCTTACTATGAAAGGATTGATATCTAGTTTGGGCTAAATCTGCAACATATGGAACATTAAGATCTTTATGGATAAGTTTATTGGTGACAAAGTAAGTGCATTGACTATTTTTCGAAGGATTTTGGATTGTAAGGTTTGGATACGAGATGAATTGGATGGTTTAGTAGAGCCCCAAAGCTCAACTCCGTACGTCCAGATAGGTCTAATCACAGTCTTGTATATTAGTCTTCTTTTGTAATTAATTGGGAGCTTTGAATGTTTGTCTAGTAAATGTTGAAGTAGTCTGTAACTCAATCTTATTAAAAAAGATTGATAATAATGGGTTATTTGTTGACTGAGATGTAGGTATTTGGGTATAGAGTCATAGATAAAAAGCAGTTAAATTTTAATTTATAATGCCGAAGTTGCATTTAGACAGTCACCGCTGATTTTATTTTATTCTTTTTTTTTTTTTTTTTTTTTTTTTTACAAACTTTATCTTCATAAAAGTGGATATTAAGCACATTTATTTAACCATTTATTGGCTATGAAATATATAGAACATGCACACGATGCATTGACCAATCTATTTAAGAACCAAAAAAAAAACCCTTGGCCTAGATTAAAGAATGAAAATTTCCTTAAATATGTCTTACTACCTAATTATTATTACTATTTATAAAAACATGATATTTTCTTTGCAATGAAGAAAAGAAGTTATATATAAAAAGTATAATTTTATTTTAATTTACTGGTAAGACGATATCAATATTCTTCGATCCCCAATAAAGATTGTATCGAGAATCGACATAGCCTATTTACATTCAATTTTAAAATTGTTATAAAGGAGGGATAACTGTAATGACAGCTAAAAATTTTTTTTCCATCATTAATAATTTCGAAATGCGATATTTAATTGAGTAACTTTAATTTAATGGAAAACCTTGAAGTTTTAGTGTTATATAAATTTACTTATTATGTAACGTGAGTTGAGCTGGAAGCCTTTTAAATTATATTCCTATCCGATAGTAAGCGAATAATTTGAATAAGGAACTGAAGCAACAACATAACTAACTTTAATGTGAATAAATTGGAATAATATATTCACTCTTTGTAATGGAGCTGCATTGAATTAATAATTGGAAGAATAATTCACTCTAATCATAATTCAAATCTGTAGATTGATTTATCTTTTATTAAACAAAATTAAACTATTTATTTTGTTGTAGAATTTATGATGTGCCAGCTGATCTAATGATAATTATATAACTGCATATCTAAATTAATTCTTCCTTTGTTTCATATCCTACGTCATAGAACAGGTGGTTGAGACCAAGATGGCCGTGTATTTTAATCTTTTGATTCATTCTCTTGCAGATCTAACTAATTTTTTTGTTTTGGTTCTCAGGATATTTAATCGTAGTTTGTTCGAATTAAAATTATCTTAAACTAGCATCCTCCCTCACGGCTTTACCCGCTCTCATAAATAAAGATAATTTAAACTAATATTTTTTTTTCTCATTTATTGATATTTACAACTGTACAAAAACATATACATCAAGTAAATGTGTTGATAATGAATACAATGGCATGTAAATAACTTGTGAAGAGCTACTCAATAGTAGCACTTCATTAAAAATCTACACTAAAAGTCTCTAGGCCATCTTTTCAGACGCCTCGGAGGACTATCGGGAACATTAAGATCTTTATGGATAAGTTTATTGGTCACAAAGAAAGGAGCATTGAGGATTTTTTGAAGGATTGTGGATTGCAAGGATTGAATGCGAGATGCATTGGATGGTTAAGTGGATCCCAAAAGCTCAAGTCTGTACGTCCAAATAGGTCTAATCACAGTCATCTAAATGAGTCTTTTGTAATTAATTGGGAGCTTTGATCGTTTGTCTAGTAAATGTTGAAGCAGTCTGTAATGACGAGCAGTTTTTTTGTCGTTTTAGTCTTGTATGTGGATTCCAAGTAAGACGTTTGTCCAAGTTGAGTCCTAGGTAGCGGGTCTGTTTATCGGGGATTAATGGAATATCAAAGTAATAACTCATTATTATTTATCTTTCTGGAAGTACTTGAATACTGTTTATATAGTTGAATATGTCTTTTTAATAACTGTAAAATAACAAGACAGAAAATTTACAACTATAAATAAATTAGAATATCATTCATTAGAGAGAGTGTTACACAGAGGTACCCAGTCCCAGATATGAATCAAATATTAAAATTTACAAGATCCCGTATCCAATTTTTAGATTCCTCTTTGTAATGACATGTGCGAGATTAACTACTTTTATCTTCAGTTTGATGTTTTTTCCATGTAGATCATAATTGTAGTATTGAAAGAGTTAATTAATTCGTTATGAAGAGTTTT
>RCWM02001242.1:0-62000 GCA_003667255.2 Euschistus heros | reverse complement strand
ATCCTAGGAAACCGACTCAGGTGGTTTGGGCACGTCTCGCGAATGGCTGAAGACAAAATTTCCAGAGTTACCCACGAAGGGGTACGACCTGGGAGGAAGCAATCAAAGAGGCCTTAATAGTATAAAAAATAAAGGACCTTTGGTTTTTTAAATATGATTAACCTTACAAATAACCAATACTACCAAGTTTATCTGGGGCTTTGCAGCCCAGATTAAATAATCCAATTACTTTAACAAGTTTTTGAATTTCAAAACAGGTCGCGGTTTTTAATGTGCTGGTATGGTTATTTTACGAAACTGATCATAACTTTATATATAGGTTTCTTATAGTAAATTTAATGAGCATTCAGATGAAAAAACAAAGGAAAATTTCGGATCGAACAATTAGTTTCGGAACTGTAGCCAAAAATGAATGTTGATATACGGTGTTTTCGCAGAAAAGTGCGACCTAGTCAAAGAGTGTTGAAATGAGGGGTGTACATTGCCTGAAATATGCGATAATTTCTGATGTCACAGCTTCGCCAGGAGCAATTAGAAGGCAAACCTACTAAAAGTCTCCGAACCTGCAGGTTGAGCTAAGGTTGGGGGGGGGGGAGAAGAGAGGTCCCAATTTCGTATTTTTCGATCTTATCCCGAAAACAGTGGACTCAAGAAAAATATGCTACAAATCGGAATTAAAGCTAATTGAATTTCCTATAAAATTTATTATATACATATTTGTCGAAATTCCAACGGTTTTTTCGAGATATATGTTATTTAAAATCGATAATTTTAGAAATAAAAAAATGTTTACCTCACTTTTTGTTAAAACATGCTTCAAATACCAGAAAACTTATATATCAGATTAAATTAAATGTAATGCTCTACAATTTTGATTATGTAATTTTTCTGAGGAACGATCCGAGAAGGTACTAGAAATAAAAGTATTACAAAAAGTGAAGTAGTAATGTATTTGTTTTTTCCCGCCGAAAATCACGCGATTTTCAATAACGTATATCTCGAAAACCATTAAAATTTCGACAAATTTATACATAAATCAATTTTATAGGAAATGTAATCAAGCTTTAATTTAGATTTGTAACATATTTTTCTAGAGTCGACCATTTTCGAGATATAGTCAATGTCAAAAATAAAGTACGAATGTTTTTTCGGAATCAAACGTTTCAATAATGTTTTTAATAAATTTATTCATACAGCTAGCCGATTTCTGATTGTAAGCAATTTAGTCACCAAACAGAAAAAAATGAATAAAATGGAATCATAAGGGGCAAAATATACTTATTTCGCAGTAAAGGGGTTTTAAAACGTACACACCTTACTCCCTTTTGCGATCAAATACCTTATTAGATCCATTGTAATATATTTACAAATATTTTCTTTGTCTTTGTAGCCTTCCGTGTTTGTTGACCAAAACAGGGGCCCGAATAGACTAGAGAAAAGAGGGTATGCGGAAAATAAATAATTTTTAAAAAAATAAATAAAAATAGTATTTACGAAATCAAATTTTTCCCAAAATTACTTCTTATATAAATCAAAAGGTTTGTAATGAATTACTTCTTATGTCTAAACCGTTTTCAAATGTTAAGCAGTAAAAAAAAAACACATTTTTTCTACAATTTAGACCCCGGGACGTAAAAAAAAATGTGGGAAGTTTCTCATACAAAAAAAAGCTTACAATTATTTATTATTACCTTTACTTTGAGATTAGGGTTTGAAGGAGGAGAATAGTCAAACAAGCCTATACTGTGTGTGGATGTCGAATAAATAAGAAATGAAACTACTCTTGTGAAACAATTAAATGGATTGATCAAAATGAAAAAAAAAAAAAAATTCAATTTCACAAAGAAATGGTTGTAAACATCTTGTCCTACCAGACCATTGTTGTTTGAACCCTACGATAGTATTAGAAATGTTGATATTTCCTTTGATTTCCTATGCCGTCTAGGGATTTCGCGTCTTTTCTACCTTCTTCTTTTTACCCGAAACCTAGGATAATCTTGACTGTGGATTCCTATGGCAAAACGTAAGATAGAAAAAATGAGTTTTATATCTCAGGAATACGCGCGGCAGGAAGGGAAAGAAGGAAAAAATCTGCCTATTTAAAAACTCATTCAATTGAAAAATTCAATAACTTTTTGTACTTTTAATCCTCATTTGATGCATCAAAAAAAAAAAAGAAGAAAAAAGTACTAAATCTTTTTGATTTGGGTATTAAAAAAGTAAATTATTTTTAATGAATACAGCTCATAAATATAATATTCCTTATTAAGAATAAGCAACATTTATGCAAAAATAATATATCATATTTTTCATAATATATATATTTTTAATGTGCAGTAAGATAGCATAAGTAATTTTAATTTTTTAATTAGTAATAGGAATAGATAATACAGTATTGTTTGTGAATTCCTTTTTTTTTTTTTTTAGTTTTATAACTAAATTTTTAATAAAATAATGTTAATTTAATAATTGTTTTTATATCCTTTTCCCGTTATATATGAACAATGTTATAATTCTAGTCAATAAAATCATCATTGGGAAAGTGAAATAGAAACAAAAGTTGTAGGACCTCCAAAATAATGCTTCAAATAGACCGTCTTTATAGTCCAGTAAAATAAGACTCCAAAAGGCCGTTTTGAAGAAAAAACTGCGGAACTTTTATTCTCAACGGATCTTTATGTTCTTTGGGGTGCTGAATCCGAATCTGAAGTTTGCTACCACGGCAACCATCGGCTTCATATTCAAAATCGCAAAAAAACGCCAAAAAAAAACCATTATTTTTGTTTTTCTATCTATAACAAGATAACGAACCTTTTTTCGAAGGAAGTTTTCAAATATTAATTGTAGCTGGAAACTAGTACCTACATAATGAAAAAAACGAAATCCGAAATCGGACCATTTTTCGCGAAGTTACGTTATTGGGAACAAATGGAGAAAAGAAAATCGTCCAATTTGCCGTCAGTCCCAAAGCTCCGCGAAAACACGTTTGTCGTACTCTTTTTGGCTATAACTCTGAAACTATTTGTCCGATACAACATTACTTTTTTTCATCTTAAAGCTGATTAAATTTTACTATAAGAATAAATTTTTAACCAAAACTCCGTAAAATGTACAGGCCAGCCCGCTAATAAAAACGTACTATTGTAAAATCCTAGGTTTTTTTGGCACATTTGTCCCTCTAACTCCTCAAATATTTGTTCGATTGCAAATTTCTTTTATCTATTATCAAAGCTGATTAAATTCGCTATCAGATGCTATATATGTAAATTATATTAAATCCTGAAAACCACCCAAGCTAGCACGCTAAATGTGTATGTTTTGGCAAAATATGTAAATTATGACATGTTCAGTAGACTGGTGTGGGTATTTCCCGGTGTTAATTATAAGTTAGATATATAGGAGCCAATAGTACAATTTAACCAGCTTTTAGATAAAAATATTAAATTTTGGATCCGACAAATGGTTTTGGTGATATAGCGATAATGTGCCAAAAAAACATTTATTTTACAAAAGTAAGTGATTTTCCAGCGTGATAGCTTGTGTATTTCTAACAAGAATTTTGATAAAAATTTCATATATAAGATCTAATTGTAAAATTTAATCACCTTTTCAGATTTCAGATCAAAAAAAACATTTTGAATCGGACAAATACTTTCGGAGCATTTGTTAGAAGACTTTCTTCGAAAAAAAAGCTTCGTTATGGTGTTATAAGATAGAAATAGCAGGTAAAAAAAATGATAGCGCAAATAACGTGGTAGCAAACTTCAGATTCGGATTTGCAGTGCAGCACCCCAAAAAACATAAAGATCCGTTGGAGAATAAAAGTTCCGCAGTTTTTCTTCGGCAAACCCTTATTTTACTGGACTATTATAGGAGGGTAGGGGATCCAGTGTTTATAATCGCTTATCCTCTGCCATACTTCTAACGTGATTTTTCCTAACTCCTTCTTATATTTTGATGCACCCCGCATTTTTAAATATATTTGCGATAAGTATGCAGTGTTTTTGGTTATATAGTTTAATTATTGTTTACTTTTATAATTTTTTCGAAATTTTTATTTCGGATCGTGTAAATTCTATTTTGAGTCCCAAAACACCTTTCGATGGAAATCTTATTTTAGATTTGTAGTTTGAGGCTGACTGCTATAGTCATGATAGATGTAGATGCTACCTGAAAAAACAAAACAAAAACATTTGCATAGAAATTCGTATTTATGAGTTTCGGCCGATGTTGTTCGTATAATTAAAATTTTTTTCCGCCAATATTATATTTTATTATTCTACACTTGCCTATTAGTTGACTTTTCTTTAAAAATACTAGAAAGTAGTTTTTTTTTGAACCTAAAATTGTAAATATCACCATATATGGCCTTTTTAAATAGATACATCAGATTCTACGGAAATATGGAACAAAATGAACTTTACAGAACCAAAATCGGATGATCTGTTCAGATTTGAGGAGGAATCTAAATTTTGTTTATTTTGGCACGCTACGTGGTGGTAACATTTGTACTACAGAGGGGGACATTTAGCCTTAACATAAGAGGAATGGACTGAAGGAGAAGGCAGCAGGTGCAGGACAGGGCTTCTTGGGTGAGGCTCTATAAGGAACCTCACACGCTCAGCGGTTATGATTAAAAGAGGGTTGGATTTGGAGAGGGAAAGAGAAAACAATATCAGAAAAGTAACGGTTAAACTCTTTGAAAAATAATTAGGAAAATAGGGGGAGATGAGGAAGGACACAACTCCTTTAATTTTGGCAGAATGAAGTTGCATAGGTCATTTCTACTTTTGGTAAAAAATAGAAATGGATGACCCGTGGCCATTGACCATACAGAAACTATGTTTTTTTTTTCGGGTGAAGATTTTTTTTTAATATGCTACCAGTGGCTGATCGACGTCCAACCATTACCTGATCGTCGTCAATTGCATTTACTACACACGGAACCAATTTTTAACTTAAAAAAATAACATTACTCCAGGTATTCCCATAATTAAATTTTTCACGTGAAATTAAAGCCTGTAATGGCCGACTTGAGAAAAAAAAAAATACTGTTATCAAATATAGGATCAGTAGGTCCTGTTCATAGAATATATTTTATATAATCTTGTAATAAATATTTTACAGGGGATCTATAAACAAAGCTTTGACCCTCTATAAAACACCAATTTAAAAAATGGAACATGTCATGTGGGGGACAATCCAAAAGGTCCTGATAGACAGATAGAGTATCCGAATAGATAAGCCGTTATAAATATAATAAAACGCTAGATATGGTCAGATCTAAAAGATATAGATACAAAAAATAGAAGGAGACATTGAATAGGAATCGTTTTCCGAAAATAAGGACAGCAAATGTCCATTAAACTATTAATTACACTAATTAAGGTTAACGTATTTAAATCAGAAAAAAATATATATTTAAAAAAAAAAAAAACCCTAACTATTATTTTATAATCATCCTAAACAGGATGGAATCTAAATGGTGACCAAAAATAATAAACTGTGGTATCGAAAAACCATAGCTGTTGAATAATAGAAAAAGTCAATTTGTTTATCTATACTATAATATAAAAGGACAATGCCATTTTTTGTTTGTGATCACTAACCGCTAAAACTAATGAACCTAATCTGTACCAAATTTTATCATCTTTCTGGTTCGTGGAAGGTTAGTAATAAAAAATTTAAAGATTTTCAGCAAAAAAAAAAAACCCGTAAATATTTGGTGCAGTGTACCAGTTTGATAATCGGCCCGATTGGTAGCCAGCACTATTCGAGAGAGGTTACAAAGGTACAATGTTATATAGAGCTAGAAATTTGTGATAATATTTACTTATTTTCAATTAAATTGTTATTAAAAAAGTGACATGTGGATCCCAATGCAGTTTAAAAATCGACCGATAAGTGGCTGGCTACAATGTTTGCATTACTATTCTACTACAAAGTTTGCAATAGTAAACCCAACTGTACCAAATGTTAACTACAACAACTTCATACATCTAGGAAGGCAATAATGAATTTTGCTATTATAATAATTTAAATGTACAGTCTTGAGTGCCAGAAACGAGGTTTGGCAGTCATATATTTTTATGGTTTAGAAATTAAAATCCACCAAGAAGAATTGATAAATCATTTCTGCCAAATCAAAATATGGATCCTTGGCTTTTCGATATTGTTGATAAAAATATGATTCATGTGCATTTAGTTATAATAACTAATAATGCAGTCAATTATTCGCAAGATTTTAGTAGTCTCTGTCCAAGTGGACCAACTCATACATAAATATTAAAATCGGATGTCCAGTTATGCTTGCTTTTTACGTAATCTTCAAACACCTAATCACTGCAATTTTAACCAGGATAAAAATCACTGCTAATGAAATAATAATGCTCAATTCTATACTTCAGTACAAGATTTTTCTGGATAAACAAATGAAAATCAATTACTAACCAATTAATCTAAGTTCTTTACTTATGAGAGTGGGCGAAGCCACGACGGGGGCTGCTAGTTTAAATATAATACATATTACTAAACATTTCAAATTTTACGAATTTTAATTTAACCGTTCGTTCATCGTTTGCAGCCAAGTAGGAAGTATTTATGTATGTAACAGTATGTAACCAAAGCGAACTACTAACAATTAGAACTACTTTAGTCATAAAGTAAAACAACCTTTTTATATATATTAGACTGGCATCAACATTTAAACGAACTCATTAAAATACATGAATATTACCTAAAATGCACTCAGGAACAGAAACACTTGAATTAAACATTCCCTCTTCAATCTCTTCTATTCGCTCAAATGAGCCGTTTTAAAGAACCACCTGTTGAATGTTTTTCTATATACATTCCAGAGATGGAACGAAATCCAACCACAGAGCGAAATTAGAGAGGAGGGGTATTGGTAATTGTCTCTGTTATCATCGTTAAAAATTAATTGGAGAAATCACATTCACAAAATAAAAAAAATTTAAAAAAAGAGAAAAACTGATGGGTTTTTTTAGTCAATCTAAAGAAAATAATTAAATATTATATTTGAATATTCTTTTTTATGAATATATATATATTTTTTTATTTCAAATCTCTATTCACATCTAAAAATCAAAATAATTAACGATCAGTGAATTTAATAAAATCCAAAACAATAAAACCCAATAGAGACACTACAAATTCATCATAGTTAAAAAAAAAAAAAAAAAAAAAAAAAAAAAAAAAAAAAAAAAAAAAAAAAAAAAAAAAAAAAAAAAAATACTGTTTTCTATAGGTTTTACTGCTTTACAATTTCTGTTTAATATTTATTCGAAACTGGATTCATAGAAAAGTTTAAAACAGTAGTTTTACAGTACATTAGGTAATGACAAATTACTAAATACCATAGAGTAAACAACTATTAGATTTTTATTTTTATTTTTTCTGTTCCTTGTTTTGTTTTTTACTTCAGGGAAATTTTTAAGGGCTTAGCACATTAGGAACGCTCAGCCACGACGGTCTCAAATATTAACTTCTGGTGTTACTGTTTCATAATTCACACATAATAATAATAATTAAAAAAAAAAAAAAAAAAAAAAAAAAAAAAAAAAAAAAAAAAAAAAAAAAAAAAAAAAAAAAAAAAAAAAAAAAAAAAAAAACAGAATGAAACATCCCTTCATACATGCTTGTAAAATTGGGCTGTTTATTGAATGCCTCAGATTATTTTTGACAGAAAATATAACTAACAACCTCCATGATTTTTTTTACCTGTTGCTTTCAATTTTCACTTTTTTTTCATTACAATTTTTTTTTTTTTTACATTTCTGTGATTTTACAAACGAAAAATAATGCATATTTTTCGACACTTCTTCTCTTCTTTCTCTTCCTCCTTAGTGCCTTTCTGCGTGGAGGTGCCTCTGTCTAAGCAAACCAATCCGCCCGAGCCAGCGCTCTCATGGCATTCCAGTCTTTGCCTCTCTTCTCTCCACCTTGGAGATGTAGTCCATCCATTGAGTTCTGGGTCTCCCTCTGGGACGTTTTCCTGTTGGTCTGGCCTCAAAGTACTTTCTCGGGTCTCGGTCCTCATTCATCCGGCAGAGATGTCCGAACCATCTAAGTTGCCTCTTTTCAAGGATATCCTTTAGAGAGACAACCCCTAGATCCTCTCTAGTTCTATCGTTCCTGATCCGATCCCTTCTGGTTCGGCCCGCTACTTTCGATAGGTACCTCATTTCCGCTGCAGTAACTCTGCTTAGGTGCTTCCCTAATGGTACCCAGCTTTCACTTCCATATAGAAGAGTAGGCAGGTAAACAGCTTTGAAGATATGTAACTTAACATTTTTCTCCACCTCCCTTTCCCTATAACCGTGTTGCAGAGGTAGCAGTAGATGGAGTTTGCCTTCTTTATTCTGTTTCGATATCTCCTGGTCTACCTTTCCATTCCTGCTTATCACTGTTCCTAGGTAAGTTGTAGTCGTCTACCATTTCCAATGCTTCACCCTTGCAAAATACCTCAACGTATTCTTGTTCCCGACCAATTTGCATTATTTTACTCTTCTTGACATTAATGGTCATTCCCTTCCTTTCAAGCTCGGCCTCCCATTCAATTACAGCTTGCTGTAGGCTCTCTTTGGTATCAGCTATAAGGACAATGTCATCCGCGAATACCATTAATTGAGCAAGGATTGTCCTCATATTCCACTTTCCAATAGTAGTACGGGCTGTTTCTACGTTTGCACATTTTTCAAAATCTCATCCATGTATATAATGAACAGGAGGGGGCTCAAACTATCTCCTTGTTTCTACACCTTTATTAATTGTAACGTATCGGGACTCTCTTCCATTCATCCTCACTACTCCTTTGGAATCATTATAGGTCGACTTAATAGCTTTTATCAATCCTTGCGGGATGTTCTTTCTTGAAAGAGCGTTCCACAGTTCCTGCCTAGGAACCGAATCAAAGGCAAGCCTTCAAATCTATAAATGCCAAATAATACTCTTTCCCCGGTCCCATGACTTATCTATTATTGTTCTGAGAGAGAAGATATGGTCCTGAGTCTGGCGTTGAGGCCTGAAAGCAGCCTGCTCCTCTTCCAAGTCGTTCTCGCACTAGCTCTCTCAGCTTCTTTTCTAATATTGATGTATAGAGCTTGTACACAACCTGGGATAGACAAATAGGTCTATAGTTCTCACATTCGCTAGTATTGCCCTTTTTGTAAATCGGAACAATGATGTTGTATTCCCATTCCTTAGGGATCGCTTTTTTCAGTAAGTAACTTCTGAAAAAGACACTGTAATGAATTTCATTAGTTCTGACCCACCAAATTTGATTAATTTAGGGGGTGATTGCCATCTCTTTCTGGTGCCTTTCCGAGTCTTAATCTCTCCACCGCTGCTTCCTCTTCCTCTTCCCATATCACCTCATCCCATTCTCCCCCTAAATCCTCTCTAGGCGGCACTCTCTCCTCAGCATCTCCAAAAAACACTTCTTTGTAGTGGCGTCTCCATCTTTCCAAAATACCTTGGTCCCCAGTAATCAATCTGCCTCCCTCATCTTTTACATTGCATATTGTTTACTCATCCTTCTTTTCATTGCCTTAATCTTTTTCCAAAAAACCTTGACGTTTTCCGTGATAATTTCTCTCTCGTTTCTTCTTCGAACATATAGTTCCCAATTGACTGGAGTCTTGTGCTTATAGTATTCCTTCCATGCTGCCTTCTTTCTCGCAACTGATGCTTTCACCCTATCATTCCACCACCTGGATCTTTTGCGTGCAGGTGAAACATAGGCAATACCGCAAGTAGCAGTAGCAGCCTCCAGTATGGCTTTCTTTATCCCTGTCCATATTGTATCTACACTTCCATCCATAATGGTATCCTGAAGTTTAGAATCCAATAGACTTGAGTATTCCATTCTTTTTTCAGGTTCCTGGAGCTTAATACGTCAATTTTCTGGTAACTTCTTGGATGTTCCTTTCTGGTGGGAAGAATTTGAGTATCTCCGACTAACAGGAGGTGGTCTAAGCCATTATTTTTTTCGACACATGGAAACTTTAATACACTAGCACCTCACATGTGCTTGCAAGGACCCTACAACACATGTAGGGTCCTGGGTTCAGCACTTTGGTAAGGAGGAACATTTCTTTAGTCAATGATGTAGCGGGAATACACTCAACAGCCAAGTTTTTTCCGAAAATTAGGGATACCCATTATTTAGAGATTAGGGTGAACAAAATTCGTGTTCTGAAGTTCTAAGTTCTGTGTGAAATTTGGTCCACGGGTGAAATAACAGAATAAATAACTTAATATAATTATAAATCTGACCGCTAAGAGATTCGAAATGCATTACAAGTTTAAACTATCCATTTTGATATCAATTTTTAATTTATAATATTTGGCATAGATATGACTTTTTTGGCGTAATGTTTTTTTTTTTCAAAGCCGAAAATTTAAATGTATCTCCTTTGCTGTTGTTCGGATCGAAAATTTGACGGAAGTTCCCTTGTCAGAATTTAAAAGAGAATATTTCTTTTGTTTTTTATCATTAGTCACTAGGAATTACCATTTGGAAGCTATATTGGTTTGAAAGAAAATAGTCATGTTATACTCAAATTGTCACACTCAAATGTGTATCGTTTTTTAACCTTAAAATATGCAATATTTTGACACGCTCCAGCTTTCTTGGTGTTAGATTGAAAACACCAGTTCTTATTACAAATTTAATGAAAACATTTTTTATTATTTAGAATTTGTCGCTAGGACATACAGTTCAGGAGCTAAATTGGTTTAAATGAAAAAAGTTTACTTTTTGCCTACATTTTTATGAGTTGGTGCTTTTTTGACACGCCCTAGCTGTTTTTTTTTTTGAAGTCATTAGCGTTAGCCATTAGCCATGTTACTAATTGTGTAATTGCTTAGTAGTCAAACTTAATTAAAAAATTATTCGATCTAATTTAAATAAAATAAATTTAAATTTTAAACACCGTTTTACTCTTTCTTTTTTTTTTTTCTTTTTTTTTTTTTTTTTTTTTTTTTTTTTCCAATCCTCCATTTATTTACAATACATACAATATAATATACAATATATATATTAGGATCTTGGATTGCCTTGCGGCATTTGAAGGTGGGTTTCCTCGGCAGCTGCTGGATCCACTCTGTTGACGGATGGTCTTCCTTCTTCTATGTTGAGCGACCGTTTTACTCAAGAAAGCACTGAGTTCATATTGTAGGGGGTTCTACAAAATAGTCGAGTAGGTAATTCTCTAGTCTCTGTTGGTGTTGCTGGGATCGAACATTTTCCGGCAGTTTCCTTATCAGAGAAATAATAGAGAATATTTTTTGTTTTATAGCATTTGTCGCAAGGACCAAACGTTTAGGAGCTAAATTTATTTGTATGAAAAAAGTCACGTTTTAAACCGCTATTTTCTCTTAACTTAGTTCATTTCGAATAATTTTTTTATTGCTAATTTAATTTCATTGATTTCATCTTTTTAATTCTAAAATGCAAATTGGGGAAATCAGTAGATTATAGATAGACAGAACCGTGATCTATTGTTTTCCCAATCAGGGAAAAATTGATTTTTTTTTTTTTTGTTTTTTGATTTTTTTTTTTACGTACAACAGCGTCATTCCAGGGTTTTACATTTTAGATGCTTTCAGTATTAAGGTAAATGTGCCTCCAAGAGACTTATATCGATTTCCAATGGGTTAGCTAGTACATAATAAATTATGTATGTAATACATTGGTAAGAAGACTGTTAATATAAAACAATTTTTACTTTGGGTAGAAGGCACTTATTTATATCATACTAATGCAGAATAAATAGCATACCTTGTTTATTTATTTATTTTTTAATATTTAATATAAAATTAAATTTTAGTCTTTTTTTTCTCAGTTTTTTAGAATTTACATACCTATTCATTATCCCTCCATAATAGGGAATATTTTTAATAACAATTAGAATAATTATTTATAACAAGAAGTCATTTTTTTTAACAACTTGAATATAAATTAGTAATTAATTTTGGATTTAATAATAAGAAAGATTTGGTAATACAACGGGTTGCAAGGTAAGGCGAAGATGTTTAGCGTATACATTTTAGTATACACTATGTTTAAGATTAGCCGGATAGAAACATGGTTTGACTTGAGCCCCATAGCCTGAAGCTTCTATGTACTTACCGATAACGGAAAACGATTTATCAAACATGTCACTTCCTAGCCCCAACCCATGCATATAATTTTTGTTTTATTTTTTTTTCATATTTAGTCAACAACACGTGGAAACAAAATGAAAATTATATCCAAGATCCTTCAACAAGCACTACGGATACCAGTTTCATATATTTTCGTGTTAAATATTTAGTGTGAAATTCTTTATTAATACGACATTAGATGAAATAATTAGAACTATTATAAAATTATTATAGTTTTTTTTTTTTTTTTTTTTTTTTTTTTTTTTTTTTTTTGTTTTTTTTTTTTTTTTTTTTTTTTTTTTTTTTTTTTTTTTTTTTTTTAACAAGTTTAAAAAAAAAGAAAAGAAAAGATTTAAAAATTAATTATAGAATTTAATTAAATTCAAAGCATAGCTTATGTGTACCAATAAACAGTACTAAGTTCAGAACTTTAGTTAGGATGTGGTGTTACAGGAACAACGGTTAAGAAAGGAGTCCCATGGTAGAAACCAATATGATTTTTATTTCATGTCTTACATTTTTACGTCAATAAATATCATATAATTAGATGTTTTTCGAAACTAGGATTGTAATAAATTACTTATAAATGTGGCCAAAAAAAAAAACTATTCTCACTTTAACTAAAACAGAAAAAACAGTAAGTCTGAATCGTGATATTCTTTATGAAAAAAAAAATTTTTCCTTGACTAGTAAAAACAAAAGATCATGGATATGTCTATCTAAAATCTACTGCTTTTTCCAAATTTACATTTTAGGATTAAAATATCAAATAATTTAATAAAATAAATAATTAATGATTGTTCTAAATAAACGAAGTTACGAGAAAATAGAGGTTTCAGACGTGGCTTTTTTTATTAAAACCAATATACTTATAGTTCCTAATCGGTAGGTCCTGACGACAAGCGTTATACAACAAAAAATATTTTTCATTTAATCACTAATAAGGAAACTGTAAGGAAATTTTCGATTCAAGCAACACCAACAAAGCATGTCAATATTTTACATTTTTGAGGTTTAAAAAAACTATACACATTTTGGTGTTAAAAAAACGTTACAGCCTGACTTTGTTTATTCGTATCAATATAGCTCCAAAATGGGAGATCATAGCGACAAATGTTACATAACAACAAATTTTCTCAATTATATTTTCAAATTTTCGTTCTAAGCACAACCAACAACGCTAATTTTTTTTTTTTATTTTATTTTTTTTTTTTTTTTTATTTTTTTTTTTTTATTTATTTATTTTTTTTATTTTAAACAACAATTAAACAAATTAGGCATTCTCAATTTTTTTTCATTTAAACCAATATAGCTCCTGAACGGTAGGTCCTAACGACAAATTTTATAAAACAAAAAATATTCTCCATTAAATTTTCGATCATAGAAACACTAACAGAGCTAGCTTTTATCAAATTGCTACATTTTTGACCGTGAAAATGATTGTGAAAAAAAAACGTTACACTAAAAAAGTATTGATCTCCAGCCAAAAGATGTAGGTATCCATGTCAATAATTATCATGAAATAAATGTATTTTGTGTATATTTAAACATAAGACGTTATATTATTTAGCAGTTTATTTAAAATATTATATCAGACACGTATCTAAGAAATCTGATTGGAATATTCAAATTGGGGACGGCGACAATATTTTTTTTTTTTTTAATCATCTTTAATTTTTTCTCGGTATTCAAGATAAGAAGTGTCATTCAAAGTTTTATTAAAAGGACCTTTCAGGAGGTACTTAACTTCTCATTTACCTCCGTTTGACCGGATTGGAAGTCTTACAACTTCCCAGTTGTTTTTTAAGCCTCTTAGAACAGATGGGCCGGGAATATTATTCAGTAAATTCAAGATTTTAAATCTAACTTGTAGAGCCTATCGCACTGCTCTTCCACTCATTCAATATAATTTTACTGAGCCTCATCCGAACTGAGTAGGGGACCTTATGAACTTTCTGTTATCGATTTTGACCCAGATTTATTTTGGTAATCTTGATTTGAATAAAAACCTATACCTTTTCGGACGTTTTGTGATACAAAAATGGCAAACGTTTTGAGATACGAAATAACAAAACATTATCTTTTATTTTGTAAAATATTTCATATTTATAGTTTGAAAAATAATGGTGCTTTAAACAAAACATATCTGTTCATAGAATTTTCACACAAAAAAAGAATGGCAGTTTAACACACTATGAAACCATTACAATCCAATTATCAAAGTATTTTTAAGGAAGATCTACATTTTGAGGAAAAATATACATTCATACATTTTCACCAGTTTCTTCCTACCCTAACTAAAGAATATTTTGCATATTATAGCTATTTAACCTACTATATATGGCATATCCATATATGGCTGGCATTAGTTAATAGATAAATGAAGGATTCTCCCGGGTGAAATTTCCATTTTTTTTTTTTTTTTTTTAATATGAATTTGATTGCTTTTGAGAAACTAAAAAAAAACTTGACATCAGTTTTAAGTAAAATAAAAAATTAACATAGTTAATACAAAAATGTATACTGTTTTTACAGTAGAGTATTCAAGACGACCTCTTACAGTATTTTTTATTATAAACATTTTTTCTACGTTATTGATACCAGAGTTAAAGGATATTTTGCATATTATAACTATTTAACCTACTATCCATATATGGCTGGCATTAGTTAATAGATAACACTACAATTTGAAGGATTCCTCAGGGTGAAGTTTCCATTTTATTTTTTTTTTTTAATATGAATTTGATTGCTTTTGAGGAACTAAAAAAAAAACTTGACATCAGTTTTAAGTAAAATAAAAAATTATCATAGTTAATACAAAAATGTATACTGTTTTACAGTAGAGTATTCAAGACGACCTCTTACAGTATTTTTTATTATTAAACATTTTTTCTACGTTATTGATACCAGAGTTAAAGGATATTTTGCATATTATAACTATTTAACCTACTATCCATATATGGCTGGCATTAGTTAATAGATAACACTACAATTTGAAGGATTCCTCAGGGTGAAGTTTCCATTTTTTTTTTTTTTTTTTTAATATGATTTTGATTGCTTTTGAGGAACTAAAAAAAAACCTGACATCAGTTTTAAGTAAAATAAAAAATTAACATAGTCAATTCAAAAATGTATGTACAATGATTGCAATGAGATGTCAATAACTAGTAAAGAATTATCTATTATTAGCAATTCAATAGATGCTCTACATTAGGAAGTTCCTAGTCCATCTTCTTTTCAGACGCCCTGAGGTTATCGGGTATAGAGTGAGATGCTTTTTGGGGACTAGTGGATTCGAGTGGGTAGCTTGTAATGTAAGAATAGGTATCTTTTTTGGTCCAAATGTGCAACAGATGGGACATTTAGGCTGTTGGGGTTAAGTATATTTGAGATCTAACAAGAGACATTGAAGATTTTACGAAGGATTTTGGATTGTAAGGATTGGATACGTGAAGGACTGGAAGATTCTTTACTAAACTAACGCGAGAGTTCAGCTTTGAAGGAACTTGGGACCTTCTTAAAGGGAATAAACAAAATGCAAACTATTTACAATCCGATTTAAGCAAATCTCAACTCAAGCTGGCACGACATATTTCAGGAAATTAGTTTTTTTTGGAATTAACACAGCACAAAAAATGAATAAATAAATAAATTTAAGCGGATAAAGAATAAAATTTAAATTATAAAAAAAAAAAAAATCGAGAAGAAGAAATGTTTAAATCTCAAAGTGATGAGATCGTGCTGAAAGGCACAGTTGAAGGGAGCCGTTGTTCCAATAACCAAGCTGAACAATTTGCAATATTGAAAGCTATCGGCAGTGTATTATTCGAAGCCTCTAAAGGAAACCACCAACATCGATATAAGATAATCGATAGTCACAATGAATAATTAATTGCCTTCATCCTCTTAAAATAACTCCTTCATTAGAAGAACAAATAACTAAATGAAACGGAGAGATTGATAGCGAAAACGGCCTTTATTCAATAAACACTAGTTTTATTGTTTCAGTTTTAATTACTCGGTGAGTAAAAAATAGGCATTTCATTGATTAATAGTTGGATTCGAAAACAGCGATATGACCTTGGGTTTTAATAGCAATCAGGATAACAAAACAAAATATTATATTATTTATTATATATTTTATGAAATATTTAGAATCCATTAAAAGAATAAAGTTAAAGTCATTTTACCAGTTTTTTTTTTTTTAAATCATAGTGTGAATTATGAAACAGTAACACCAGAAGTTAATATTTGAGACCGTCGTGGCTGAGCGTTCCTAATGTGCTATGCACTTAAAAATTTTCCTTAAGTAAAAAAAAAAGCATCGAACAGTAAAAATAAAAAAATAAAAATCTACTAATTGTTCACTCTATTCAGTAATTTTTCAGTCCCTTATTCACTTTAAAATTACTGTTTCAAACTTTTTTATGAATCCAGTTTTCGAATAAATATTAAACAGAAATTTTAAAGCAGTAAACCTATAGAAAACAGTATTTTTTATATAAACATTTGTCCATAACCAAAATTCAACGACCATTTTTTTTTACTCTATTCGAATAATTCAGACTTGTTTAGAATTAGTAGAGAGTGATATAAATCATTTTAAACACTAGCTTCTGTATGTAAAGTCACAATATACTGTAAATGTAATTTAATTAGAGCTCAGTTTTTCAGACATGGTGCAGAACATTTTAACTTTATATTCAATTGTTAATAAAAATTAAATATTCGAAAATTAGCGTTTATAAATTTCTAGATTAAACAGCACTGTTTAAAGCTTAAAAATATATATATATATATTTTTTTTTTTCGAAGACGGCCAGCAGAGGACCACGTGCCAATTTCAGTTCTTTCTTCCTTGTTCTTTTCTTTTCTTCCAGTGTGCTTTCATCTGTTCACCACGTTTCCTCTTTCTGTCCTCAGACCCTTCTGTACCAGTCCTTTTCACTTTCCTGCCTTGGAATCCCTATGCATGCCAATCGTCTGTTGCAAAACTAGCAACAATTTACAATTTTCAGTGATTTTTATTTTTAGAACACCGAACCAATCATGGTGTTTTGGAGATTTGGCAAGACATCCTATACGATAACAGAAAAAAGGAAATGATGAAAAACAGTATTAGACTATTTAAATTGAATCAGTACATCGATGACTAGTTAACCGATTTCGCGAATTTCGGTGCGAGCCTAAAAAAGAAAAGAGGAAAGCTTTTTAATGATATAAAGAAAAAAACACTAAAAAAGAATAAAAATTAAAATCGATATGTCTTTCGTGTTGACAAATTAGGTAACTGCTAACTTGTGAACCAATTCCTTTCCTTCTGGGAAATCACACGGACGACAAAAAACATTTTTTATAAATGTTCCACATGTTACATACCCAGATCTAATCTAAAAGGCTTTTTTCCTAGTATCGATGCAATTGAACGAACTGCCTACATGCCAATTTTCTGAAGAGGCTTTATAATCTATTCTTAAAGTATTACGTAATAATGAAATGCAACACACGTCACTAGAGTTGTAGTGGAATCTGCTTCTTAGGTCAGATCCTTTGGTCGGAATTAAAAAGAAATATAATCTGATGTAAAAAAGAAATTGTGATGAATGATTTATTATTTATGTTTAGTTATTGTCTACGGTATACCATGAATAATATTTAATAGTGATTCAACAGGAGAATTAAGTAAAATCTTTAGTTTTTTTTTAAATTAAACACGCAACTTATAATCATCCCTCAGAAAAAACAGTTATTGTTAGTTTGTATTTTAGAGCTTATTGCACTTATGTATTACGATTGGAGTACAAATAACAGGTTATTATATAGGTTAACTCAACCTATTCTACCTAAAGTGTAAAGGATAAGAACCATCAGAAATGAAATTATCCAAATCGTGCGAGCATTAATTGGGTGCAACATACATTGTGTCTGAATTTCCCATATTTTTTTTTTTAAATAACTAACCTCGTTCCGATTCAAAGACTAAACTTACGTATTGAAGAAAAATTATGAGTGGTTTCAAACCTATAAAATGTGGTGAAAGTCGAAGAAAAATGTTTTGAATTAAACATTGAGAAACAAAGATTAACAATGTTTTCAATTTTTGATTAAACATGCCAAAAATATTTAAACATTAAGAATTTTTAAAGAAAATCTTGTACTTGTATTTTATCGTTAAAATACACATTTTTATCAGCCAAAATCGCTCTTTCAATGCGCCATTGATCACACATATTTAGAAATACGATTTATATTAATGCAAATTTCAAATAAATAATAATAAACAAATTTTAAGGTAGTATAAATAGTATTGTCTTTTTTAAAAACATAAATTTTCCATTGCCAATACCCAGACTCTCTTTGTAAAGTACATTATTTGTTAAATTGTTTTGCAGGAAAATAGGCATGTTTATTTACTTCGCAATTTATTGATGAACTCTCAAATTTTCTGGTTCTTTTTCTTTTGCTAGGAGAGAGGAATACATAACCACGTGCCTTCCAAGTTTGCAACGCCCCGTAAATCTTCAAACTGATAACTTTCAAAATATAATTCGTTCGAACCAGAGAATATGTTATAATAATTAGTCCAGTCAATAAACACATTGTAGAGTACATGAAATATGAGATAATTTTTGACTTCACAGTTTCGTTAGGAGTAGTTAGAAGGTAAACATACTAAAAGTCCCCGCCCCTGGGGGGTGAGCTAGGGGGAGAAGGTCCCAATTTTGTGTTTTTCGATTATATCTCGAAAAAGGACTCCAGAAAAATATGTTACGAATCAAAATTAAAGTTTATTAAATTTACTATAAAACTAATTATATACATATTCGTCGAAATTCCAACGGTTTTCGAGATATACGTTATTAAAAATAGATAATTTAAAAATAAAAAAGTGTTAACAAAAAATAAAAAAAATGTTGTTAAACATTTGCTCGAAATACCAAAAACTAAAGCAAATTTAATGCTCTACAATTTTGATTCAGCAATGTTTATTAAGAAACGATTGGGGAAGGTACTAGAAGCAAAAGTTTGGCAAAAAGTGAGGTAACATTTGTTTTTTTTCCCAAAAATCATCTATTTTTAATAACGAATATCTCGTAAACGGTTAGAATTACGGAAAATTTGTATATACTTGGTTTTGTAGAAAATTTAATTACCTTTTATGAAACATATTTTTTTAGAGTCAACCGTTTTCGAGATATAGAAAAACCCAAAAAATTGAACTTCTCCCCTCACCCCCACCGTTAGCTCACCCCCAGGTTTCGGGGACCTTTAGTTAATTTTCAATACTATAAATCGTTCAACTACTTTAAACTCCGGCATGTAGAGTTTCAAAATACAGAAATCGCAGATGTAAAAGTTTTACAGAATGAACTTCAGTTTTCTAAAATGGCTTCTCATTAGTAGCACTGAAATACAAAATCTACATTAGAAGATCCCTTGATCATCTTCTTTTCAGCCACCTCGGATGCATATAGGGAATTGAGTGGGAACTCGGAGACTTGTAAATTAGAGTTGGTGTGAAGCTTATTACGGCAGAATACGTATTAGGTTTGGGGAAATTCAGCGACATGTGTGACATTTATATATTTATGGATAGGATCAATTGTTACATTATAAGAAGCAATAAGGATTTTACTAAGGATTTGGGATCTTAAGAATCGGATACAATGCATACCCAAAGCTTAACTAAATACGTCAAAATAGAGACAGCATAAGAAATGGAACAGCAAAAACATCCCTTGATAAAAATATGTATAAGAAAATATCCATCTGGGCAACGTTTCTTGACTTTCGCCACATTTTAAAGTCCTTGAATATTGATAAATAAAGGATTAGCTGATAAAAGAGGTAGCTCAACATCAATTTAAAAAATAAATAAAATAAAAAAATAAAGTAAAATGGAGCTACCTCCACTTTACAGAAAAATGTACTAAGGCATCAAACTATATTTTATATTCATTAATTGCTATTGCCTTAAATATAATTTAAATAGGTATAACTACTGTTATATATATATGATTCGTTTGTAATTGGTAGCTTACAACTAGAGACCGGATTTCTGTGTTATTGCATATTTAGTTCGCTTTGATTTAGTGCTCTCTAACCCAAGTGGCTATCTTATTTATAAACTAAGGATTCTTATTCTTAAATTTTATTTTGCAAGAAATTGCACAAATTTAACATTTTGAGCTTAATTGCACGAATTCAGGTTTCACTGCACGAAATTGCACAATTGAACCAAATTCAACTAATTTTATTCACTTACCATTTATTTTTGAAAATTTTACTTACGATTATTAGGCAACATTTATAACACTTATTTATATTAAATAGGTTAATTAGTTTTAAATTGAAAGTAAAAAGTCGCTTAAATCAAATGTATTTGTGACATACTACATTTAAATGATCGTATTAAATTAGCAGCTTTGAGGATTTAGGCAAACATCGAGGACCGACTTACTTCCTAGAACTAAGATGTTTCCTCAGAAAATTTTACTCCCTGCTTCCAATTGTATTCCCAACTTCTGATTTAGAACAAAGGGCCAGTTGTTGACAAGATTTTAAACTATTGTCTTTGAAAATGCCAAAAACGGCCGCGAGTGTTTCTACAAAATTGAAACAATGGACAAATGAATATCCAGAGCTGATGTTTGATGGGAAGGTGGTGGTTAGTTTTTACTGTGTGAAAACAATAGGCCACGACAGGAAATCGCAAATAGACGCACGTTGCAAATAATGTAAGTTTTTTTAATTAATTTACAAAAAATTATTTTGGCCTGTGTCAAGCATTAGTAGGTGCTAATATTTCTTTATTCAAACTTCAGTCACCATCTTTCCGAACATGTTTAACAACTTACGCTCAGAAAATAATACAGGACAAAAGTACTCTGGGAAAAAAACTATTTAGAATTTTTTTTAACTCGACTCGACAATTATGAAAATTCGAGAAAAAATTGGAGACCACTACGAACTACCAACGAAAGAGGCCCTTACATTTGTAATATTTCAATCGGTGTTCTTCATCCGGAGATCGAACCGACACCATCGTTAGTTTCATATAAAGTTATTTTGAGTACAAACCATGAAACGGTTTCACGTTTTTAACGACAGCCTAATGGATTCGGAAAAAATACCAAATACCAACTTCAAACGTGAACTTACCCTGGAACCTGTTTTTAACGCGATGGTGTACATGGTTAAATGCAGTACTATATTAGGCCGATAATTTCCAAAGTTTTAAAAATTTATGAATAAATAAGAAGACTTTTAAATCCACTGACTATCATATCCGATTTAACGTTTATTAAACCCAAACTGTCAACCGCTCTGATACGATTGGAATCCCTAAATCAATCCTTGAATTCCCAAATAGAAATTATTGAAACTCTCGAAGAAAGCTTAAAAAGAATTGAAAATGAAAAGGGAAGATTTTTTTTTTTTTTTTTTCAAAATTCGAGTCAATCCTTGAGAAAAACTACGGCTACATTCGTTAAAAAAAAAAAATAAATTATTGTATCAACGGAAACGAAATAGAAGCTGATAATCTGGATCCATCCACAATCGCATGCTATAAAAATTGTCTTATTACGTCCATAGATGTAGAACGTTCCTTTTCTTTGCTAAAGAACATTTTAAGTGACAGGCGGCATAATTTTACTGAGAAAGATTTTGAAATTTATAATGAAATAATCTAATTTTGACGAAAAACTTGTAAAAACTAATTTATTTTTCAAAAACATTTAATTATATTTTGTTTCCACGTAAATGAAAATTTTAATAAGGTTATTTATATTTCTTTAATTAAAAATTGTGCAAATAAAGGGATTGTTGAATGTATTAAGTTTTTAAATTCTCGTTTTGAGTTTTTAATGCACGATTTTGCATATTTTGAGTTTTTTTTACTGCACGATTTTGCATATTTTGAGTTTTTTACTGCACATTTTTTGATTTTTTACAGCACAAAAATCCGGTCTCTACTTATAACGTTTTACCAGTGGATGTTGAAGTACTCTATCAGTTATTAGAAGTTGTATATCGATTCCAAGTTAGGTATTTGTAGAGTTGTAGCGGATCTGTTCGACAGGGACCATTTGAATATTAATAAAGGATACTCTAAGACAGAAAGTCCAAGACTTACTAAGAAGGATTTCAAATGTAAAATACATTTAGATAGCTCTAAATAAGCACAGAGTAATATCTTAGCTTCTTCCTCTCTGGCTCCTGAGATAAATAAAAAAAAAAATTGAGTTTCAGTGAACAGAAATAAAATAATGTTCATTAGCAACAGGAATAATTTCTAGGATTAAAGTGAAGTAAGGGCAAGGGCCATCACTAATCTAGAGAGGGATAAAAGAGCCTCAGTTTATTAGAAGTGCCCTAGAACAAGTAGAAACTTTAGCCCTAGATTTATGCTTCTCCTGAAAATAAATAGTTTTCTTAAGGCTGCTCAGGACAGCAAATTAAAATGCTATCTCTAGCTCTAGTCCTCTCTCAACTGTCTTTTATAATCCACTTTCATTATCCTGTTGATGGTCTTCAAGCAACTAACCGAAACTTAAAACAGGCAGTTAAAGTGGGGTAACAAACGATACATCAAAAAGGGTGAAATAGAAATATAGTTTATGGTCTTATTTAATTTTAACGAACTACACTGTAGGTCATTTTCATAGCTGTAAAACGATGAAGAAGTAGTACACTCTGAAAAATCAAAAAAGAGTAGGGAAAGTGTGAATTCACCAAAATTAAAAAAAAAAATAATAATTATTATTTCATTAAAAGTATAATTTAAGAACCTTTGAGAGGAGTTATTTTTTGATTTGTGTTGGTAAAATTCGCTATTTAACATTTTTTTATATCGTTTAAACTGTTAATTAATATCCATTAATAGTACATAAATAATTTAAATTAACATTATGAAGCTAATAAATTCAATACATATGTACCTTTCCATGCGCGATTTGATAGAGAATGAAAATAAGTTCCATGCAATAGCTTAGTGCCCAATATTAAAGGTATATTGATTTAAATATTTTTAATTAACAATAAGATTGAAAAAAAATTAAAAATAGAAGATAGACTACTTAAATGGGCCAGGGGATGGCATTAACTAATCTGTTAATTAAGGATTCCTCAAAATACGGACGATATTTAATTATTATTTATTTAAGTATTCTAAATCACCATTAACTATAAATTTATATGATTATTTATTATATTTGGTATATATGTAATTTAATCAGCTGACAAATAAACTGAACCCGAGCCCATTGGTTGTAGTGGTACATGTTTTACTTTTTTAATAATTTAGTATTTAAAATTTTATTTACAATGTAATCTATAAAAACTATTCACATTATCTTAGTTAAATTATCATGAATACCATTGTCGATTCGTCAATATTCATATTGCCCTAGTTTCAATAAATTGTTTCTTATTTCTTTATTAATATAATTTTTTTAGTTCACAGTTTATTTCACATAGTAGTCCAGTCGATTTGTACATCGAAGGTCGCAAACTTACATGTACCTACCATTTTCTAACATGTTAGGACCAATTAGGGTGGTTGAAATTCAAGTTTGCAACCCTGAAAACCTGGTTCGATTTGTGTAGTACTAGAAAAATCGCGAAACCGTAATATTTTTTAGTTTTTTTTTTCTTATATCTTGCAAAATATGATTCTTGGTTATAGAGCATTTACAGTATTAATAACACTGCATTTCAGACAATTTAAGCCCGACTGCAGCTCCGTAAGCAAATCGGATGCAGAAAAACAGCACACCAAAAGAAATGGTGTTTTTTCATAAAATTAAAAAAATCTTTGCTATAAGTCCTCGGTCGTATAGGGGAAAGTGCTGTGCCTGTGGACAATTTTCACTTATAATTTTTTCTAATTTTCGGTGCTTTATTTATCTGAGTGGTTATTGCACCAATAGATAAGAAATCTAAGGGGCTATCGAACCCTGCTGTCTTTATTTTGAAAAGTAATTTTATTTTTACAGAAAATAATGTTTTGTAACTTACTTATTGTCCATAGGTACCTTCCCCCTTTGTACCTGTGGACAGTAGTGGTTGTACCAATGGACATTCATTTCTTCTTAGGTTTATAGGGATAATGGAAATGATATTCAGAGAAACACATCAGCAATATTTTTTTATAAAATGTACTAAAAAAATAGAATACTTAAACAAGAAAATTCAACTTGATTATTAAACTAGAAGGCCGACTAGAAAGGTGACAGCAATGAATTTAGCGTAGGAAAGTAAATAGAAACTTAACTCATTTCATGACCTTTTAACAAACATAAATCTTTTACGTATCTATAATTATTGTTAACGAGTGTCACAGACTTTTTTTTATGGAAAAAATCGAATCATTAGAGATTGTATCCATGAAAAGATGTAGGAAAATGTAATTGTTTACATCATCTTCCAATGCCATTTATAAAAGATGACGGTGGTAATTTTTTTTTTTATATCTTTTATTTCAATTTCATAATCAGTAGCGATGTCCGGGAGAATAAATTTTGGGGTTCTATCATTTGATGAAATTTTCTTCAAGTAGCAAATGTTGAACGTGAATGAGTCTACTTTTTCTTTGATCAAAGCTATAAAATGCTTTACAACACAAAACATAGCTACCAACATATATTTCTTCATCTTCAATTTCTTTACGTTGTTCATAATCATTCATCAATTCATCCAAAAAATTACAATCTTCGCTTGATAAATCAGCCAAGATCACACTTGTAAAATCACTATCTTCACTAGTTGAATAGTTTGTTATAAATAGTGAGAGGCGAGTTTTTCGTCTTTAAAAAAGGGTATACGAATAGTAGGTATCCAAGTTTAGGCATTTTATAAACTTTTCCGCAATATTTATAATTGAAATAATGAATTAATAAACAAAAAACTAAAAAATCTGTTGCACCTGTGGACACTTTAACTATGTATCAACAGGTTCAGCTGACAATGGTGTCCACAGGTACAACTAACTGAATGTATACTGTGCGGAAAGCTCTGTTTCACAAAACCCGTAAGTGATAACTGATATGAAAACATGAAGTTATGATATATTTATCGGACAACCCAATGAAATATTACTGCCTAGAAAATTTTCTATTGTAGGTCTTAAAAAATTTAAAATCACTGATTGGATTGATCAGGATTTGTAAGAAAAAAAATTAAAATAATAATTTCTACTAAACTGTTGACCTGACAATCTTGAAAACACACGGGCAACTGCAGGGAGATGTTTGCAGTACTACCAATCTAACAATATCAATTTCCCTTTTCCCCCCCTCTCTTAATTAAAAATGTCCACTGGTACAACTGTGCTTTAGGTACAGCACCTTCCCCTACTGACGAAGGTACTAGTTTCCCATAAATATTTTCAGGACCAATTTAAGTAAATTCAATCAGCTTTAATTTGTTACCTAAACGGTGTCAGTATGCCAAATTGTGTTCTCAGAAATTTTCTTATAGCTCCGTTTGATTGGTACAAAAAGATTTAATTAATTCAATCAAATCGCATACTTATATTCTTTATACGTTTAAAATGATCATCTTCGTCCATTTTTTTAGAGCCGTGTCTCTTAATAGCTATAATAACAAATTTATAAGTATAATATGAAGATGGTAGAACTTTACAAACATCACCAATGGATAGTTTGTAAATAAATTATGAATAAATAAAAAACAGTCAATTTACTTCTTAAGTCAACTGTCAAAACAAACATAGTAGCCGTTAAAATTAACAGAACGCTATCAAACCTAGCAGCCAGCCCATCATTAGAAAATATTATTTATCATAATAATAATAATGTCTAAAATCATCTTTAATACAAGCCATTAAAAAAAATATATATTCTTTAATAATGTTATATTTATAAAAATGTAAGCTTCTTCCCAGCAATGGTTTGACCCTGAAAACGACAAAGACGAAAAGTATATAGAAGAGAAGCATACATATTTATTTAGGATTTGCTATTTTTGTTTGCACAGGCCACGCGTCCTCCATCCGCCGCCCCCGTCGCTAGCACGTGCCGATTTATACAATTCTCAATCCCCCCATGTTTCTGATTATGATCAACATAATCTAAATAAAATGTACGCAAACATTATTAGTTATATTGCAGAAAATGGACACAAGTTCTATTATCTTTTGTTATACGATCAAACAAAGCAAAGTTGTTTCAGCCGCCATTTTTTAAATCGGTTGGATTAAATGAACCCAACTAAATTTATGAATAAATTTATATATTTTTGAACCTAACTAAACCGCAATGACAGTGAAACAAAACAAAATGGAAAACTGGATGAACATTTTTTTTTTTTTTTATAACAATTTATTGAAATTTACAACTGTACAAAATATATACATCAGGTAAAATTGCTGTTAACTATTACAATAACGTGACAAAACTCACGACTACTCATCAGTAGCACTTTAATAAAAATTCTACACTAGAATGTCTCTGGGCTATCTTCTTTTCAGACACTTCGGAGAATTATCGGCAATGATGTGGGAAGCAAGTTGAGAAATTAGGGGATTTGAGCTTTCTATGAAAGGATAGATATCTGGTTTGGGCTAAATCAGAAACACATGGAACATGAAGATCTTTATGGATAAGTTTATTGGTGACAAAGTAAGGAGCATTGAGGATTTTGGATTGTAAGGATTGAATACGAGCTTTGAACGTTTGTGTAATAAATGCTGAAGTAATCTGTAACGACGGGCAGTTCCATGTCGTTTTGTTCTTTAAGTGGATTGAAAGTTTGCCCAAGTGGAATCCTAGGTAGCGGATCTGTTCAACAGGATTATCATTAAAAGATATTGTAGGACAGAAAGTCGTAGGCTTGCGACGAAGGGTGAAGGTTATTTGGTGAGAATTTGTTTGGATTTATTTTGATTCGCCATTTTTGGCACCATTCTTGAAGGCTTAGAACATGAGATTGGAGTGTTTGGGGGGCAAGGAAGGGAACATTGTTTACTGATAACACACATGTGTCATCAGCGTAAGTGGTGAGGGCAGTGGTAAGATGTGTTGGGATGTCAGCTGTATTCACCGCGTAGAGGATGGGGACTGGATGAACATTAAATCAAAATTTATAGTAACATACTGCGTGGTTCAAAAAGGCTTCATTGAATAATAACTCCTTTGCTTTTTTATTATAACTTTACATAATTATAAAATTATATACAAACAAATTGACAATACGTGTGAACAATTAAATCTCTTATACTTCATTTTCTGCCACACATAAACGTGTCCTTTCCAATGTGTTTTTCATGACATCCTCCAAGAGTGGTCCTAATGCACGTTCGGCATCAGTATAGTCTTTCAAAGGCTGGACAATCTGAAGCTTGCTAACATATAACTGTTTTTTTTTTTTTCAGATAGCAACAAGAAGAAATCAGGCACAGTCTAGGAATCGTAAAGGCCAGTTTATGTCATAACCACGAGAAGTTCTTTTCCAAACAGCTGTCTTAGAAGTTAAATTGTGAATCTCGTACGGTAAGGTGTCGCTTTGTATTGATAGAAACATGTGTCTCGCTTGTCATGTACAGCAGGATGTAAAAAATTTTGGATCATAGACCGATATCTTTACTTTGTGTTTTCTAAATTTCCTTTGAAGTATCACCACAGGGTCTTCCGTTCCTCAAATCATAGGAATTGTAGGAATAATAAGGAACGTCGGTGTGAGGCAGAATATGGAGGTCATTCAAGGAATATTATTTTTCACACCTAAAATTAAATTTTTTTGCTGATTATTTTGTGTGTAATTCTATAATAAATTAAAATTAAGTGGCTATTAAGTAGTTATTAATCATTGAAACCACTTTTTGACTTCTGACCCACTCTGTATAGGGGTATACAGTAAGAAGCAGAATTCAAACATCACAATATATTTAAATGAAAATGATATATTTTATTCAACTAAGACTAGGAAGTGAAACTATCACGTAAAAAATATTATAAAATTTAATATTTACATATAACTACAAATAATAAAATCGTTTAAAACCAATACCGATTTTTTTTTTTTAATTACTAGATAGATATTTCCAATTGGCTCATTTTGTTTCTAACAGGAATTAAAAAAACTAACATGTCATAGGAAAAACCTAAGATATTGACTATTTAACTGACTAACTCACCTCCTTTCCATCTCTTACTCCTCGGTTTACTCTAGGAACAAACATATTCAAGAAGCAGAAAAGACAGGAGCATTAAGGATTTTTCAAAGGGATTTAATTGCAAGGATGGAATACAAGAAGAATTGGAAGGATAATGGAGACTGGAGAAAAGACACCAAAAATTGATATAATTAGTGCTAATTTAATATAAGATATTATAATCAGCTTTAAAATACTTTCTTAACCTTTTTATTTTACAATTTTTTCGGAACAAAACTACCCTGTTTAATTTGTTTCTGTAAGAAAAAAAAAAATAAAGAAAAATTAATCTTGATAGCTTAATTGCTAGGTGGAAGAAGCTCGGTTATAATTTCTTGTAATTGCGTGTTTCCTTGCTAAAGAAGCTAAGATCTTTCTAAGAGCCAGAATTCTTCGTATTCACTATTTTTAGAATCCTTTTCCACCGTCTTATGGTTGGGTGTTTTTTTACTTTTTAACTACTTTAAAGGGTGTAACTTTTTTTCATACTCAACAATGTAACATTTTGGCATGCTCTAGATTTGGGTGGCGTTGCTCGGATCAAAAATTTGACGACAGTTCCTTCGTCAGAAATTAAATAAAAAATATTAATTGATACATAACATTTGTCGCTAGAATCTACCGTTTAGATGCTGTATTGGTTTGATTGAAAAAAGTCACGTTTCGCCTACAATTATTTTTTTTTTTTATATTTCACATTGACGCGCACTGTTAGTGTTGCTTACATCGAAAATTTGCCGACAGTTTCCTGATCAGAAATTAAATAGATAATATTTTTTTTTTATCCTGTCACGACTTCACCCACTCTCATAACTAAAGAACTTTTTATCTATTTATTTTAACGAATAATTGAATTTCATTTGTTTATTGATAAAATTCTGTAGTTAAATACGCAATTAAGCATTATTTCTTCAATATTATTTTCCCGCATGTCTATAATTTTTACCCTGCTTAAAATTGCATTGATTATGTGTTTGAAAATTACGTAAAGGAATAATTAAAAATCCAATTTATAATATTAATATATGAGTTGGTAATCCAGATGGGCAGTCTATTGAGAAACTCTTGCGAATAATGGGCTAAATTATCAGTGCTTACAACTTAAGGCTCATGAATCATATTTTTACAAACAATATTAAAAATAAAAGTATCGAAATTTTGATTTGGCAATAGTTTTTTCGTTTGGCAGAAATTAAATTGTTTCCGTTCCATGTGGTTGGATTTTAATTAATAACAGTAAAAGTATATGACTGTTTGGCAAACCTTGTTTCAGCCACACAAGACTATAAATCTAAATTATTATTATACTAAACTTTCCTAGAACTATGAAGATGGTGTAGTTAGAATTTGATACAGTTGGTTTCAATAGTTTTATCATTGAGAACTCTGTTGTAGAAAGGCGATCCTCATATCGGGCGATTTTTAAACTGAACTAGGATCCACGCGTCGCTCCACATATTTATAGCTTGTTTAACAACAATTTAAATGAAAAATAGTAAATTTTTTTATAAATTTCTAGCTCTATATAACTCCGTACCTTCGTATCCTTTCTTGAATAGTGCTCGCCACCTATCGACCGATTATCAAACTTCACTGCGCAACACATATTTATCGCTTTTAAATAACAATATAATTGAAAATCTTGAAATTTTATTATTGCTAAATCATACAAATTGGTTTAGGTTTTGCGGTTAGTGATCACAAATGAAAAATGGTTTAGGAGGTGTATTAGTTTGAACGAAAAAAACGCACGTTTGTAACATATATCATCTCTCAACTTTGTTTATTTGGAATAATGTTTAATTATTAATTTTATTCATTTATTATCTAATTGAATGAACTTAATTGATCCTTTTAAATCCAAAATCAATGGGAAAACCAATATATTATAGATAGATATACCCTGGATCTATTGTTTGTCCTAGTCAGGGAGAAAAAGAGTTTATATAGGCTCTATTACTTTTTTTATAATCTTTTAATAAAAGTAATAGTGTCTAAACTATGTGTGATGTTGTTGTTCTAAAGGGGTAATATGTCACAGGATAAATGTTAATATTTTAATTTTTAATTATTATGTTACTAAGTAATGAGAACATTTGTAATAACAAGAAAAATGAAAAAAATAACCAATACAGGACAGAAAAGAGAGATTTAATAATAAAATAAATTAAAGAGAAAAGTAAAGAAGACTGATAACCGCCGCCCACCTAGGATTTACCGGTATAAACAGTGATCCCTACCTTGTCCCGGGAGACAGCTCTTAAGCCTGACCACCGATTGTTCTATCACGGTAAATAACAAAACTTTTTATTCATTCAATCCTCTCCAAACTACCTATTCAATAAAATTACAAGATAAAACTATGCACATAATTAATATAATAATATTGAAATCCACCAACAAAAAAATAAAATATATAATATAGGGCAGGGGTGCTCAAACGGTCGATCGCGATCGACTAGTCGATCGCGAGTGCTTTTTGGGTAGATCTCGAGAAGAAAAAAAATTTTAATAAGTAGGTAGGTAACTAAACTACAAAAATGTATTACGTAATAAAATAACACTGCTTGCGGCAAAAGGTGGCTTTATCAAAGGAACGCGCGGCACTTGTCAAAGAAAAGCCGTGTTGTTTCTAGACGAGAGACAGTACAGTCTAGTTTCGGGCGGCGCGTTTGACGGGAACATTCGAGACTTTCGTTCACGCCGATATAAATGTTGCGCCTGCAGGAATTGGAGTCATTCTGAATTGTAACTTGATGGCGATCCTACGTCGATACAAAGTTTATTATTAAATAGTGGAAAATGAGTGCAGTGAAGAAATCTAAAACGTATCATTTTAATAAGGATTGGGAGGAAGAATTTTTCTTTTGTATGGTGAAGGGTAAGTGCATTTGTGTTATTTGTCGTGCGTCAGTTGCAATACCTAAGCGTGGTAACTTAAAGAGGCATCATAAAACGGTTCATAAAAACTATGAAAAGGATTTTCCGCTACCGAGTGAATTAAGAAAACGAAAAGTAAGTGATTTGATATCTTGTTTGAAAAAAGAACAATCCATGTTCACAAGACCAGCCAAACAATCAAAAGCTGCTACGATCGCGTCATTTAAAATATCTCATATTTTGGCGAAACACAAGAAACCATTTGAAGATGGATCGGTGGTGAAGGAAGCATTTATTGAAGCGGGTGAGACTTTATTTGGAGATTTTAAAAATAAAACAGAAATCATGTCTGCTATTAGAGAACTTCAGTTATCTCGTCCGACTGTCACAAGGCGTATTGAAGTCATGAGTCAGGACATCGCAGATAAACTAAAACATGATATCATGGAATGTACATACTTTTCTATACAGTTCGACGAATCCATCGATATGACAGACACTGCCCAGCTGTGTATTTTTATTCGGATGGTATTCAATGACATGTTGGCTAAGGAAGAATTTTTGACAATCATTCCTCTGAAGGGGAAGGCCCGTGGCGAAGATATATATGACGTTTTCTTCAATTTTGTAAAAAACTACGAGCTACCAATATATAAATTAGTGTGCATTACAACCGATGGAGCACCAGCAATGACTGGAAACAAAAACGGTTTTGTGGCATTGTGTCGAGCTAATGAAGAATTCCCTTCATTTTTTTCATTCCATTGCATTATACATCAACAAGTTTTGTGTTCAAAAGTTTTAAACACGGAGGAAATTATGGGCATTGCAACAAAATTGTGAATTCATCCGTGCACGTAGCTTGCAACGGCGGCTCTTTCAGTTGCAGTTGGAAGATAGGGAGTCAGCTGAACACACTGATTTAGTTCTTCACACGGACGTCAGGTGGTTGAGTCGCGGAAAATTCCTAGAAAGGTTTCAAGAATTATTGCCCGAAATAACAGCTTTTCTAGACGAAAGAGGTGATGACACTCAGATTTTGAAAAACGAAAAATGGCTAAATGATTTGGCATTTTTGACTGACATCACAATGCACTTAAACACCGTTAACTTGGAGCTTCAAGGTAAAGGAAAAAAACTATTATTGAGATGATTAGCGCAGTAAACGCATTCAAAGTAAATTGCAACTTATGATAGATCAACTGAAAAGAAAGGATCTGAAACATTTTCCGTCTTTGAAAGCAAGGATTCCTCAGTTGAATTATGATACGTATGAGGCTGAATTATCAAATATTTTGGGACAATTCGAAATGCGTTTTTATGATTGCAGTAAATTGGAAAATATAGCATCATTTATGAGTTATCCTTTTTCATGTAAAAAACATTGAGGAATTAGCTACTGAAATAGCAAGTCAGTTTAATATGAACTCATGTTCTGTTGAAAATGAGTTGGTGCAGATTATATCAGATATACATCTCAAAGCTACAGCATCTGATACAAATTTCTGGTGTTTTATATCTGAAGATAAATATCCGAATGTAAGGCAAATCGCCCTTCAACTGACGGCATTTTTCGGGTCAACTTACTTGTGCGAGTCTGCATTTTCTGAAATGAAGATAATTAAGTCAAAATATCGCAATCGACTAACTGACGATCATATGTCATCATGCTTGAGATTAGCACTCAGTGGTTACGTACCATCTTATGAAAAGTATGCTGAGGACATGCAGTGCCACGCTTCAACATCCAAAGCCACTCCTTAGTTAAGTTTAACACCATATGTAACTCTTTTGTTTTGTAACAACAAATAAACTCGCAATTTTGAATAACTATGAGTTTTTTCATTGATATTGTAGAGAAGAACCTAACTAAACCTAACCCAAACCTTGACTAAAATAATGTACCTATATTGTGCAGAAAGCTAATATCTATATATGCTACGGTACACCCTACCTAGGTAGGTAGGGTGTATCGTGTATGTACGACAACCCTGCATCACACACACTTGCAGTCTCAGAGTCGATCGTAAGTAGTCTAAAAATATTGAGGTAGATCGCCAGCAGTTCAAGTTTGAGCACCCCTGATATAGGGGAAGGTGCTGTACCTAAAGCACAGTTGTACCAGGGGACTTTTTTAATTAAGAGAGAGTGGGAAGAGGGAAATTGAAATCGTTTGATTGGTAGCGCTGTAAGCATCTCCCTTGCACGTGTGTTTTCAAGATTGTCAGATCAACAGTTTAGTAGAAATTATTATTTTAAAGTTTTTTTTTTCCAAATCCTGAGCAATTCAACCAGTGATTATAAATTTCTTAAGACCTACACTTAGAAATATTCTAGGCAGTAATATTTCATTGGGTTGTCCGATAAATATATCATAACTTCATGTTTTCATATCAGTTATCACTTACGGGTTTTGTGAAACAGAGCTTTCCGCAAAACATGGCGTTCAGTTGTACCTATGGACACCATTGCCACCTGAACCTGTTTACAGATAGTTAAAGTGTCCACAGGTACAACAGATTATTTTTTTTTTGTTTATTAATTCATTATATCAATTATAAATATTGCGGAAACCTCTGTAGGCATTCCCTGTGATATTAAATGCCTAAATTTGGATACCTACTATTCGTATGACCTTTTTTTTAAGAGGATAAAACTCGCCACTCACTATTTATAACAAACTATTCAACTAGTAAAGATGGTGATTTGACAAATGTGATCTTGGCTGATCCATCAAGCGAAGATTGTAATTTTTTGGATGAATTGATGAATGATTATGAACAAGGTAAAGGAATTGAAAATGGAGAAATATATGTTGGTAGCTATGTTTTGTGTTGTAAAGCATTTATAGCTTTGATCAAAGAAAAAGTAGAGTCATTCACGTTTAACATTTGCGAAGAAATTAAGAAAATTTCATCAAATGATAGAACCCCAAAATTTATTCTTCGCTACTGATTAAAAAATTGAAATAAGAGATATCAAATGAAAATGACCAGCGCCATCTTTTATAACTGGCACTGGGAGATTATGTAAACAATTACATTTCCCTAAATCATTTCATGGAAACAATCTCTAATTATTCGAATTTTTCCATAAAAAAAAAAGTTTGTGACACTCGTTAATAATAATTATAGGCACATAAAAGATTTATTTTTGCTAAAAGGTTTAAAAATAAGTAGTTTCTATTTACTTTCATACGCTAATGTCACATTTCTAGCCGGCCTTCTAGTTCAATAATCAAGTCGACTTTTCTTGTTTAAATATTCTATTTTGTTTAGTACATTTTATAAAAAATTATTGCTGATGTGTTTCTCTAAATATCATTTCAATTAACCCTATAAACCTATGAAGAAATGAATGTCCACTAGTGTTCACAGGTACAAAGGGGGATGGTACCTATGGACACTAATCAGTAAGATACAAAACATTATTTCAAAATAAAGACACCCGGGTTCGATAGCCCCTTAAATTTCTTATCTAATGGTACAATAGCCACTCAGATAAATAAAGCACCGAAAATTAGAAAAATTTATAAGTGAAAATTGTCCACAGGTAGAGTATCTTCCCCTACAGTGACAAAAAATCTCTTTTTTTTTTCTAATTCTGAAACAGGTTTTATAAATTCAAACATACGCACACACAAGTATATAAATAATTAGCTTGAATCAAGTTTAAATTTTAAAACTTTCTCCAAAAAAAATAATTTTAAAGCAATATTAGTGAACCGTAAGCTAACCAGAAAATTTTCAGAAATATTTCAATAATTTTAGTTAAGGTCTTATCAATAAGTTTTTGAATATTTAATTGATGAAATTTATTATTTTATTAAAAAAACATAAAAATATGGGTTATCATGTAAATATGAAATGACTAGGACACGCTGATAATAATAGAGACATGTTTAAATGGATGGTAAAATATGAGATATGATGGTGGCAAATATAAAGTGGAATTCGATGTAGGGCAGAGACGAATTTCCGACAGCAGTCAACAACATGAAATTTCTGGAAACGGTTGGAACACAAATTAATAGACGGTGGTCAGATGAAAGGAGAAAACATTAGGCAGAGGTAATTAAGAAATATTGGAAAGAACGGAAAAGCAAGGAATGAACTCGAAAGGAGAAGAAAGAGATGTTTATTATTAATTCTTTATGAATAAAAAATATTTCAAAATAGTTATATTTCTACTATGAAATACTTAATTGGTCATTCAAAACAAAGGTTGAGAATGATTTTTAACTCTACAATATCAAATTTTCTGTATAAATCTTTCACTCAAAAGTCTTTTATTTAACATATGGGTATTGGTGGGGAGAGGGACAGTAGTCTACCTACCTCTAGATGAATACTATAATTTAAGTTTATTATTCTTTCATGATACATTTTTTAAGCTTAGGGTAAACCAGACAGTTATTGACACTCTTAAGGGAATTTTCATTATATAATATTTCTTATAGAAAGAATAGTCCAATAAAGATGAAATTTACAGTTCACATCACACCAAACATTTTTCCTGGAATTTATTTTACCGGATAGTGACAATAGGTAACGTAATGTCAGTTATTGACATTCTAAGGATATCTTTTAAAATAAGGAGAAATTTGAAAATATTTAAACACAGCTAAGTAGTAAGGTTTAAAAGGAATTTTCTTACATTTTGTTTAGTAATGAAAGTTATTTGGTTTACACTATTAACACTTTTTTTTAAAAGTTACAGCTAAACTTTGATGTATGAATTAATTAATTCATACATCTCATTAATTAAAATAAATATATTATAATATTGAAAAAAAATAAAATACTGTTTAACATCCTGTTGAACGTCAGTATTTTTTTACTTCAGTTACTTATTTTTATCAAAAATGAGCCCGAAGATAAATGTAAGTGTTAATTAAATATAACTTTACTGCGGAAAACAGCAGAACAATCCTGCCTTTTTCCTCTTTTATATTCATTACCCCCCCCCCTTTTTTTTTTCAGAGAGCTGCCCTCTGCTATTTTAATTCTGTACAATGCCAGAACAGGCATTCCTAACATCAGCTCCTGACAGTTTTTAAGCTAACTTTGTTAGTAATTTGTGGAATGGGTCACACGCCAATCTAATGCAAATGGACTTGTTTTTCACAGTCAGAAGAGATTCGGGAACAAGACGGACACTACTTTTGGATATAGCGTATTAATATTCATATGAAATACTTCACTAAGACATATATGTCACGCTACCTCCCTAATAAATACCCATTATACAAATACTAACTTTACATTTCACCTGGTTCAAGCGATGCGATCCTTGTTAAAATATAATTGACTAAATCTCGAAAATATATTTTTAATGAAATTCTTTATTTAAACATCAACTTCACAATCAGGGGACCTTCTGGATTGAATATAGCCAATTTCGTTCCAAATTATTTTAGTGAAACCATCGAATAAAATAAAAAAAGACAAATGAAACTTGGTGAACGTCGTTTTTACACAAACAATTATGGTCAATTTTGATTTAACACACAAAACAAATATTAATGTTTCTTATCGTTGTATCGTATTAGTTTAAGTATTATCGAACTGCAAAATAAGTTGGAGGACACTTAAGGCTCATTCCATGCCAAATCAACCAATTCTACATTAGATTTGGACCTTGACCTCTCCAATTTCTATGATTTTTGGTATAGCAGCTGTACTTACCAAGACAAGTAGAAATGTAAAATATTACATTTTTCTGACTTTTGGTTTTTGAGTTATAAGTTATAAACTTGGCAAATGTAAAGAACTTTTAGTATGTTTATTTTACCAAGAAAAGTTAAAATTTATGTAACTTTTGAAAAGTTGAAGATAAATTAGCATATATATATATATATATATATATATATATATATATATATATATATATATATATATATATATATATATATATATGTGTGTGTATTTTTAAGGAAATTTAATGTTGTACAATATTATTTATAAAGACTTTTGTCGTAGGATGAGAGTTCTAGAAGATATAGATGGATGTTTAACAGAAAACGTGAGGTGAACATTTTTTTTTCGGAAATGTTAACATTTGCTAAGCGTATATCTCGGGAATGGTACAGAATATAAAAAATGTGTATACAACAAAGGCTGTAGAGAATTTAGTTAACTTTAATTTAGTGATCAACTCAAAAACCAAAAGTCAGAAAAATGTAATATTTTATTTTTTTACTTGTCTTGGTGTACATCTACTATACCAAAAATCATAGAAATCGGAGAGGTCAAGGTCCAAATCATTGGTTGGTTTGACATGGAATGACCCTTAAGGTAAACTACTAAACCATAATAGTAAAATAAGCAAAAGTAAAGCTTAAATAGGAAAATAAGCAAATACCTGATTTTTTTTTTAAATCTCAAAAGCACTATAATGCTTAACAATATAAGTTTAGATACTGAACTTGCATACTGTTAAGGGATCCTCAAAAAAATTACAAGGGCATACCAACTTAATAATAAAATACATGGTCAATACGTCCATCACATATAACACCTTTAGAACGCTCAAAAGGCTGAAAGCACCTTTCATCCAGCAAGAGGAATACAAATCTGAGAAAGTTTTAACCGCAATAGAAGAGAAGAAGTTGTTATAACTAGACTTGAGATCTGCCATACATGACTTTTGACACCGAAGTGCGTAAAGTTCATTCAATGATATACAACTATCGATTGGGCACATAATAAAGAATTTGTATCTATTGGGTACTTATTTTCAAGGAGCACTAAAAAATATAACCTGTTCAATAGAGTTTGAAGGAATAAAAACTAGAAAGAAAGGAATATACAGTTAGTAAAAAAAGTTTGAGTACACCCATTATTAAAATATTTATTCTTTTTTTTTTTTTAAATAAGTAGTTTTATATTGAAATTTTGTTTATCGGTGCATTTCAAATGAAAGTGCGAAATCATGCATATCAACCAAATTTTTTTTTGTTGCGTCGTTTCGGAATTATACTAATTTAATGTGAAAATGTATGCCAAAAAAGACCCAATTCATAGACAGGAAGTATCCAACCAAAACTTGTTAATCCTCTTCTGAGCTACTTTTAGTCTTATGATAGCTGTTGCGATGGAAGGAAGTTAATTAAATATTATATTTTTTTTTTATTATGGAGATTTTTGTAGAAATCAGAAATATAGTCATCATTTTAAGAAAGGAAAAAAACGTTTTTGAGAAAGAGGCAAAATAATATCTGAAAATAGTTCTATAGTATAAAAAAAAAAATCTTCAACAGATTTGAAGAAACTGGGAACTTCCACAGTCGGCTAAGGTCTGGACATTCAAACAAACTATAAAGGGTTTATTAGCGAGAAATTTTGAAAACTATTCACAGACCCAAAAACCAGTGTCGCCACCATCGCAGGTATTCCTGAAATTAATTATTAAATTAAACCAAAGACAGGGCAGAACATAATGAAAAGTGCAGGATATAACTCGTAGTCAGCTAGGAAATAACCCTTGAATAGGATAAAAACATCTAAATATGGTGAAAGAATATGTTAACAAGCCGAATAGTTTATGGGAATAGGTTTTATCCAGTTCTAACCAAAAACAAGCCTTGTGAGACTATAAATGTATGCCTCACTGCAAAATGTACTGTTAAACATGGATGGTGTGTGATCATGGTCTGGGGTGTATTAGTACATCTTGCGTTGGAAAACATAAAGCGATCAACGGAATTATGAACCAATATGTTTATATGGACATATTAAGGCACAACCTAAAATCAAGTCCAGCGAGTCTTGCTTGTTATTGGGTAGTCTCTTTCACGCTGATGTACCCTTTGAAGTTTTTTTTTTTTTTTTTTTTTTTTTTTTTTGAGAGAGACCTTTTTAGCTAACTATGAAAGTGTTCATTTTTTTTTTTTTTTTTAATCTGTTGATTTTCTATTTCACTGAAGGACTTTTCTAACTTTCTTAAAATGATGACTAATCTTCTGATTTTTACGAAAATCTCCATAATAAGAACACATATAATTTTTAATTTACTTCCTTCAATGGCAACAGATATCAGAAGACTAAAAATAGCTCAGAAGAGTACTATGTCAGTAATGCTCCGGAGGATAAACAAGTTTTGATTGGATATTTTCTATCTATGAATGTGTACACAGTATTTTTGGCATATATTTTCTTATTTAATTACTATAATTCAGTAATTATGCAAAAAAAAAAAAAAAAAAAAAAAAACGTTTTGATGTATATGAGTTAGCACATTTATTTTAATAACATCCATAAATAAAATTTCTAAGTTAAGCTACTTAATATAAAAAAAAAAATAAATGAATAAAACATGAAAAAGCATTTCAATAATTGGTGCACACGGACTTTCATTAATTAACTGTAGATTGAAGAAGGACTCTAAACACCCTCGATGTTGAGCATAAATAAGAAACTTAATCTATTTTAACCCTGAGAAAAATTAATATAAGCATTGAACAATGTTTCGTTTGCTCTCTCTATTGCATACGATGTCTCTACCTCTTGCATTCTACCTACTGATGTACGATTCCTATTGTCAATTTTATTTATTTTTTTTTTTTACTACAGTAAATATAAGTTTTAAAAAATAATTATGAAATAAGTATTTTTATAAATAGCTAACATTGTAATGACATCATTCAGCTAAAATTATTTCCGTTCAGTACATTTTAATGAAATGCTTTCACTATAACTGATAACGAAGTACGCAATTTGGATTACATTTGTAACATTATTTTATTTGTATGGTAAAATCATTATATTTTATTATAAGACTAACATCTTCAATGATATTCTCACGCATAGCAGTCATTTTTAATCTGGTTAAAAGTTCACTAATTAAGGGTTTGAAGATTACATGAGAGCGAAATTGGTCATAATTATTAATAGTAACTTATAAATTGGTAATAGAGATGGACCGAGTCTATTAAGAAACTCATGCGGATAATCGACTGCATTACCAGTGCTTACAACAACTAAAGGCCCATAAATCATATTTTTTCAAACAATATCAGAAAGCAAAGAGACATTTTGATTTGGTAATAAATTTTATTCGGAAGAAATAATTTTAGTGATTTTGTCTGGTTTGATTTTAGTTTCTAAACATAAAAGTGTAAGACAGCGTGGCAAACCTCGTTTCTGCCAATCAATATTGCACATTTTATTTTTTATTATTGTAAATTTTATCATTGCTAAATCTTTCTAGAAATATGAAGATGGTGTAGTTAAAATTTGGTACAGATGGATTTAGAAGTTTCAGTAGATTTCTTAACCTATCCCATATCCAAACTTCATTTTTATTTACATATTATTGTTTTTTTTTTTATAAAAAAAAGAATTGGAAATTATTAGATTTTATTATTGCTAAACCTTCCTGGAAGAATAAAGATAATGTGGTTGGTTAAAATTTGGAACAGATATTACAAAACTGAAATGAAACACTCTAGAAACCATGAACATTGCTACTCAACTCAATAAGGAAGAAATGTTACGTTAACAATGGACAAACAAGGAAGTGATCAAATTCAAACTTGATTATTGGAAATCACCTTTAAACCCATTAAAAGTTTTGTTATTTAATTAGATCAGGAGAATGGGATCCGATCCACAGAATATCCAGGACTAATAATAAGGAAAGGACATTGTAATATTGGTTATATCACTAGGAGGAAAAATGTTTGATTCAGGTAGAACATTTAAATTATTTTCACAACTTATTTTAGTACATAACTCCAATTTAACTTTATCAATTAAATAAAATATTCTTTTTAATTATTAAAATATATTCTTAAAGATAACCTATTATGAAAAACACAAAAAAATTTTTTGTGTAAAACCAAAAGTTTTTTGTTTGGAGATGCTTTGAAATTTAACTTGCCAACCCGAAAAAAGAATGAATTAAGAATTAATTTTCAATAATAACAAAAACATGGAATAATTTTTAATTTCTCGTTTAAAATGAAAAAAAATGTACAAGTTCGTAATAAATATCCTGATAAAAACATAAACTGCATTAAATTTATTATAAATTATTTTATATAAGTATGCATTTAGAACCATCAAAGAGGATCGAAATCGACAGCAGACTATTCAGAAGGTCACAGAATAATTAGACAAAAATTAGTCATTTATTGAATAACTAGCATACCCCGTCAAGGCTTCGTCCGCTCTAATAAATAAAAAAACTTTATTTATTATAAGATTATTTTAACTAATAATTGAATTTCACTTGTTAATCGATAAAAATCTTGTATTGAAGTATGGAATTTAGCATTACTTCTTTAATGATATTTTAACGTATAGCAGTAATTTATAACCTGCTTAAAATTGCGTTGATTAACTGTTTGAAGAGTACGTAAAAGCATAATTAGACATAATATTTGGCAGCAATAATTTTATCGATCCATCTAGTTGCATTTAATTTCTAACCATAAAAGTATATGACAGTTTGGCAAACCTCGTTTCCAGCACTCAAGACTATATATTTTTTATTATTATAGCAAAATTTAATAGTTATACCATTGCAAACTTCAAAAATTTATTATTTAGAGGACTTAGCAAAAAAAAAAAAATTATAAAATATGCTTAATTGAGGCTAATGTTTTACGTCTGAATGACACTTTTGATGAACGACATTTTTTATGGTGCATCCATATTATTAGAGAGCGTCAGTCTAGAAAGATGTAGAAGGTGATAGAAGAAGAGTGTTTTGAATGTTCCAAGGAAGAATTGGGAATACAAGAAAGGAGAGAATTTCAGAGGGTGTAGGAAGGAGCAAGAAAAGACGTCGGAATGCAGTGATTCTGTAGGATGGAGTATAGAGATCGGAAAGACGGGATTTAGTACGTATTGATAGAACTGAAGATTTGAATTGTAGGATACTACGAATTAAAGGGAGGATGATGTGTGATGATAACTTGGAATAGGTTTGTGCCAAGGAAGTATTCTCTGCGGAAGAAAGGGAGAACCCAATATACTATACTATAATAAATATAAAACTAATTAGAATCTACAGTAGAACTGGATCTCTAGGAATGGATAGGTGATAATTGCTTGATTTTTAACTTTAAAAAGCACCCGGATTATTGACTGAAAAAAACATAAAAATGAAGTGAGAAACAATTTCTATATTTTTTTCCGTTGAACTATCAAGACTATAAGACAACATTCTAATTAATTGGGAGTTCAGTACCATGCTGATTTGTCAAACCACTTATTAAATTAACATATAAGTTAAAAACTGAAAAATAACAATAATAATAATAATAATAAGGAGGTGCCCTTAAAAATATAATTAAATACTTTATATGACTTTGGATGATACACAATCGCTGGTATTAATACAATTTCGACAAAATTAAAGAATAAAAGAAATCAAAATTAATGGTTAGTACTTCATTATGACTCCTGTGCCATTGAGTACCAGAAAATAATAAAATCATAGAATTCAATAAAGCATCATTGAATAGAGAAATGAAAACATGTTGATATGCGAATAGCTACCATGTAATTGCCACTTATTGAAGGTTGACAGAAATAATACAAGCATCTGGTCTGATCTGAATTTCAAATCAGAGGTAGAATGAGAATGGAATATTATTTGCCCTCATCGGTTTTCAAAACTGTTAACCTAATGTCAATTTAGTTATATATGATAATGTGGTGAGTTTTTTAGAAATAAGTAATGGCGATTGTTAGAAAAATCTAATATGTTTAAATTTATATTATCCTCCTGAGGGTCACCGAGGCAAATATGTAGGCTAATTGGGAAAAACCTGGCAGTTGGGCATGTTATTGACCTAATTACCATCTAGCACAACTGTTGGTAAAGAAACAGTACACCCCTACCAAGTACTAAACTTTAGACTCTTCATGGGTTTTAATGACTAGGTATTCAATTAAAATAATTAAAACTCATAAATAAGTTTTTTTTTTTTATTTATGCATTAGAATCCGATTTTTAAGAAAGCTTTATTAGAGCCTACGATATTTTCTCTAATGTTTTACTGTCTTTTGTTCTGTGTTTCTATGTTTACCAAATACCCATCACAAATATCAAAACAATTAGAAGTTTTAAATTTTTTTCTTTAAAATAGTCAAAAATATCTTTTTTATAACAATTCATTGAAATTTACAACTGTACACAATTTATACATCAAGCAAATGTGCTCTTAACTATTACAATAACGACAAAACTCACGACTACTCATCAGTAGCACTTAATAAAATTCTACACTAGAAGGTCGCTGGGCCATCTTATTTTCAGACACTTCGGAGGATTATCGGGAATGATGTGGGAAGCAAGTTGAGAAATTAGGGGATTTGAGGTTACTATGGAAGGATAGGTATCTGGGCTGGGCTAAATCAGCAGCAAAAGGAACATTAAGATCTTTATGGCTAAGTTTATTGGTCACAAAGTAAGGATCATTGAGGATTTTCGAAGGATTTTGGATTGTAAGATTTGGATACGAGATGGATTGGATGGTTTAGTGGAGCCCCGAAGCTTAACTCCTTGTAATTAATTGGGAGCTTGAACGTTTCGTCTAATAAATGTTGAAGTAATCTGTAACTACGGGCGGATTTTTGTTTTTTAGTCTTGTATGTGGATTCCAAGTAAGACGTTTGTCCAAGTGGAGTCCTATCGCAAGTAGGGATCTGTTCAACAGGGATTAGTGGAATATCATTAAAGGATACTGTACGACAGGAAGTCGTGGGTTTACGACGAAGGGTAAAGGTTATTTGGTGAGATTTTTTTGGATTTATTTGATTCTCCATTTTTGACACCATTCTTGAAGGTTAGGATATCATTCTGTTTGGGAGGTTAGGATATGTGTTTACTGATAACACATATGTGCCATTAGCGGAGGGGTGTGACAGTGTTAGGATGAGTTGGAATGTCAGCTGTATAGACCGTGTAGAGGATGGGGCCTAGGATACAAAATATCTTAAAATACAAAAGAAAAAAAAAAGTTTCAACACATACCTTAAGAAATAACAAGTGGTACCTAAAAATGAAAAAAAAAAAAAACTCGCCATTTATTGTACAACATTACAAATAGAAATAGTAAATTACGTAAAATCATTTAAATAGAAAAAAAAAGAAAAGAAAATGAAAATAAATAAACATTAATAAAATTATATATTTGATCAATATTTATATACTTTAAATATATATAATATATGTAAGTGGAATTACTAGAAAGAATGAAGCAGTTATTATAATTTATTTATTTTTTTTACTTTTTTCCAGCGGATATTTATATAATCATTATAATATTATATTTTATGAATAAACAATACAAAAATACCTAGGAAATAGGTCTGAATGTAATAGAAAAATTACGTTATTCTAACACAATATTTTAACAGCTACGAAAATTTGAACGATTTGATCTATGAATTGAGAGTAAGAGATGACACTATCGGATACTTAATTAAACACCTAAAGTTGTAGCGGCACTAAAAACAAAGCGACAGAAACACAACCTGTATTTTAAATATGCATATAATCGCCTTCTGATCACCTAGTTATACCACACACTTAACTAAGTAATGTACTCAAAGTAACGTTGTGTGGTGCAAATAAAGTCTCTAAAAAGAAGAGAAAATAAAAGAGTGTAATATTGAAAAGTAATATTCAAGCCAAACATTCCGATAAGTGAGCTGTACATCAACTGACAGGCATATATGTATGTGTCAAGCGAATATTCCTGGAGGAATATGATAAGCTAGTCGGATCTCATTAAGCGGCTTAGCTTACCAAAGGCTGATCAATTGGTAGGCTCTGCATAGGACCTCTATGCAGCCGACAGAGTGAGTTGGATTGATAAGGATTCCAAAGCACAGTGAAAAAAAAAAAAAAAAAAAAAACCTTGAAAACGAATCCGTTTCTAAATCAATTAATTCAATGCTCATAATTATTTATTTAGCTAACTAATCGATAGATTTTCCTTGATCTTCCGATAATATCCATGAAAATGCTAAAGGGAAGATGAATAGTGACTGACCTTCATATTTATGAATAAATCAGTCAAAACCAGAAGTAAGGTAAGTTTCCAACCATCTACAATCACGTTGATTGCATGACTTAACAACTTGTATATAAAATTTACCTATTACCATACCCAGTCAGCCAGGTCCAATACAGACAACATTCTCACCATCATAGAACCATCCCTACCACTTAAGCTGACGAAACGTGAGTTGGCAGTAAATAAAGATCCATTTATGCCTAAAAATTACTTATATCTCATATCAGAAACGTTCAAGGATGGTCTAGAAACTTAGGGGTTAAAAGAAAGTCATTCCAATCCCACCAAATCACTTCCTAAACTGTACTGTAATCCTAAAACTTTCAGTCCAATAGTTTCCGTTAATATTATTTCATTACTACTGGTAGAAGAGGCCGCTATCTTGATTCAACTTATACGAAAACTGCTCCTCGTAAACGATTACTTCAACGTTTCCCAAACAAATTTTGTATGATGCCTACAAATAACTTGTGCTACCTTTTAGATTCAGTTACCTCTAATTATAAAAGATTAATTTACATGACTATTTGGATAATCCTTATTACGTCACAAAGAAACTATGGTTTCTAATGGTCTAACTGTTCCGTATTTTGCAGAATTGGTCTAGGGGCCTTGATTAAAGTGCTACTAATGAATAGTTTGTTTTCAAGTTATCAATAATTCTAAATTCTTAGCTACAACGTAACTTAAACAAAAAAAAAATGAGTAGCTTAAGTTTAGGTGCAAAGAGGAATAATATACATGTTAATTCTTAAACTTAATTCCAAATAACGGACGATTGTATACAAAGAGGATTGGAGTGCAATAAAGGTAGTAGAGTGAAACTCCAATTATTCGGATGTCCGATAATCTGAATTTATTTGAAGAAAAAATATTTTTTATTACATACATTTTTTTTTTTTTTTTAGTTTATTAACAGAAATTGTTGGCAATGTTGGAAGTTCATATAAGATACGATAGATCACGTCTTATTAGTTTTCATGACACAATAAATGACGTAAAACTAAATAGACCAAGCGGCATCTACTGCGTCTCATAATTAAAGGCGGAGCCACACACCTCATAACAGTAATGAGTAAACGTGTTTAGTGGATTTCTAGAAGCATAGCACATCCGCCCTACACGGGTTTTGACCAGCCTTGGTCCAATCGCCGTTGCGAATGGTCCCTTTATAAACTTAAAGCGTTATGGCACCTAAAATAAAACGTGTTGTATTAACTGCGTCCGAAAAACTGTCCGTTCTAGAAACGTCTTAGGAAGGGCAAATCTGGGAATAAATTGGCGGATGAGTTCTGTGTCGGAACATTTACGAACCCAACGTGTTAACTAAACTTTGTTGTTACATAAATATAATTTTTAAACAGCAACATTTTTAACTATTCAATAAAATACACCGTTAAAACATGATATATTTCTGTATTTTTTATTTCAACACCCTAATTCAATAGTAAATCTGATTATTCGGATTAATGGGTAATCAGATAATCGGATTTTATTGTATATTGCCAGTAGGACGTGTGAGTTATTTCGTTTCTTGTTTTTCTTTTTTTTTTTAATGGAAGGAACTTAGCTTACATATATATTTTTTTAACCTTCGAAACAAAACAAATTCCGTAAAGCATTTGATGGAAATCGTAATGAAATTTATTAATATGGCAAAAAAACAAAAAAAAAAAAAAACATTTTCTCTTTAATTTAATTGATTTTTTAAATTCAACAGGCTTTATTCAAATCAAATGAACGTGTTTTCAATTTTCAAACAAGTTTTTATATTTTTAATTGGCTTTAACAAGATACCTATCCCAGCTTGCTCCCCTTTCCATTCTCGATAAACCTCCGAGGCGTCTGAAAAGAAGAAGGCCTAGTGACCTTTTAATATAGATTTTATTGAAGTGCTGCTAATGAGTAGTTTCTTTATGAGTAATTGACATGTTACAATTATTCATTTTTTTTTTTTTTTTTATTTGATGTATATATTGTATACAGTGGGAAATATCAATAAATAAATAAATAAAATTAAACTTAAAAAAAATAATGAACTTATCCATAACGATCGTAATGATCCAGATATCACCTTAACGATACCAAAGTAAAGTCGTTAGTTTCTTACTTTTCGTTCAATATTCTATAGTCCAATAAGGGGTCTAAAAAGGAGAGTCGGGGGACCCTCAAGTATGGAAATCAGAATTAATTCCAGTTCAATGAATCAGTATATAAATTATACCTCACATTCACTGTTTGTAGTTCTTTATTTCAATAAAAAGAAGATTAATAAAAGAAAAATTTCAACAGCCTGGAGATGAAGGTGGTTGGTTTTGACAAAAAATGGCGAAACGATAATGGCAGGAGACGGTGCTTATTGGCAGTGATGTTAACCGGGTCGATGGCCTGGGGGGGGGGGGGGGAGGTGACAGGCCTAATGGGCCATTAGTTAAATTGGTCCAAGTATCGAGCACTGGCCGACCAACTCCTCAAATATAAACTCCTCTCTATCATATCTCAACCCTGTTGCTCAACTTACATAATGAGATTGATGTAATTAATATGTGTTGTCCTCAGACATATATTCATATCAAAATGCATAACTGTTCCAGTAAGTAGTCAGTGACTTCTCATCTATTTTAGAGCTTATAAGCAGAGCTATAAAGGTCCTAATATTTGGCTATACACTTGGAACTCGATTAACAACGGACGTAGTTTGGAACAAGGTACTCGGATAACCTTGGTTATCTGATTAATCTAGACCCGAAAAAAATAAGGGAAGTACATATGAAATAATGATGTAGGACAATTAACATAATACATAAATCTATCCAATAACAAAATAATACTTATTATGTATGCAATAATTATAAACATAAGGAACATAATAGCATATGTAAATGAATATGTAATTACTAATTACATATGTAAGCGAGGAAAATCACAAAATTTCTTATGTTAACCGCCTCCAAAAAAGAGGATTTTATCAATTTGACTGTATTTTTAATCAATTTTTTTTTGTACGTTATTTATGAGATTGTTCCGGCAATTATGAATCGATTTCTCCTTTTTAGGAGGAAAAAACTAAAAACAGACTTCAAAACTACACCTACATGTACGAACTTGAACTAAAAAGTGAAAAACCTAAAATAAACTCACTTACCACTAGAAATTGAAAAATGATGTTAATTTTTAGAAAGAAAAAACTAAAACGGACATCAAAATTAAACCAACATGTACAAACTTAACTAAAAAGTAAAAAATAATATTTTAATTTCTTCAAATATAGACCATTAAAAGAAAAAAAAAAACTTCTAACGAATGACAACGAAATTATTGATCTTTATATACCTATTCACAATTTATCATCAGTTATTTTTGGAGTTGGTGCTAACCAAAACAAACAGAAATCGTAAGCAAGCTGATAGTTTATGCATGTAAAGAAGTTCAGAAAGCTTGTTGAAAAAGCAGTATTAAACTGTCCTTTTTATTTGTCACGGACTCCAAAAATATCATCATAAATTTCGAATAGGTATATAAGTATCCATATATTTTTTTTATATATTTCTATTTTTTTTTGTTCAGATGACGAATATGAATAACTAACATCAAGTATATTATTTATAATTTTCTTGAACTAATTTGGAGTTACTTTGTTCATCCTTTAATAGCAAACTGAGATGACTAACATTTTTCCTCATCTTTCAAAACTTGTATTATAATTGAATCAGTTATAGAAACATAATATTGTAGAGAAGCAAATATTGAATAGGGTAACTACATTTAATATATTCTGATCCCAAGATCATATTAAAGCCAATTCTTCTAATATGCCCATTCCTCTTTTTCTCGCAGTCCTCTTGCTGCCAGTTCTTCTCTACATCCTGAACCCATATCTTCTTCAGTGTTCCTTTCTTCCTGCAATGCTTTATCTTATAAAGTACGAGTTTTTTCGGCCACCTATTGTTTTTTAATATCCATCAAATGACCAAAGCACTGAAGCCTCCTGTTCTCTATGTCATACAAAATAATTTTTTCTTGCCTTTATGGTATCTCTAATAATATTATAATGAATATTATAGAACCTTGAGATGCCTCGTCTTGTCGTTTGAATATGCATGTTTTGTCTCCATACAGAGAAGTCCAAAGAGGGGGAAAAAAAAAAAAAATGGATATTCAATATTACATATGGCTGTATTTTTTTCAAAAAATACCTAAAAACATTCAATTTGAGAGCCTTATCTGTATTCTTTATTCATTTGATATTAGAAACGCTTAGCAATAAAATCATTAAAATCAATTAAACAAATCTATCAGTTACCTCAGTTGTTATGAGTATTACTGCATTGTACCGACATAATTTGGTACATGTGAACGTTGAACATTCCCGAGCTAATGTACATTTGCGAGCACTTACTACCCTCAGCTACATATACGTGAGCAGATGTCAGGGGTCCAACACGTGACTGCAATGCGTGTGATCTGCATCTCTCTACTGTCAGTTAGTCACAATGGCCAGAAACGACCCGAGCAATCTTTTAGCATCTAGCAAGAGAGCAGATAGGGGGAATAATATCTCAATAAACAGAATACGCTCTAAATGATCATAAGTGAATTCGATTGAAAATTCAAAGTGACGATTAGTGTATGAAAATGATCAACAGATGGAATTTGATTAGACTACATTTGATAGATACGCCTAATAGTACATGAGTTGACGACACTAAACCTGTCATGTTAGGTCTCACAAAAAAACCAAAGCTTATCTTTAAGATCATCAATTTTGTGTAAGAAAAACCATTGCTGCCGTTTCCAAACACGAGTCAAAAAGTGGTGGCAGCAAGTAAAATAAGGTTCCAGAAAGGGCTATTTTATGGAAAAAAAAAAAAACTGCTGAACTTTTTTTTTCAATGGATCTTAATGTTTATTGAGGTGCTGAATGAATCCGAATCAGAAGTTTGCTACCACGGCAGCCGTCGGTTTCATAACCAAATCGTAAAAAAAAACTGTCCAAAGTAGCGGCCATTATTGGTTTTTTACCTATAACAAGAAAACGAATGGTTTTCCGAAGAATGTCATAATAGTAAACTGTAGCTGAAAAACAGTAGGTACCTACTAAGTGAAAAAACAATTCCGAAATCGGACCATTTTTCGCGAAGTTACGGTCTTGAGAACATTGTAAAAATTGGTTAACGCGTTCAGTCCCATTTCTCCGTGAAAACACGTTTATCGGTACTCTTTTGGTTATGACTCCGAATCTATTTGTCTGATCCAAACACATTTTTCACTCTACTCAGTAAATATGTTTTCGATCAAAAATTTAATTTTTTCCATATCTATGCTGGGAGACCTATCATGAAAGGTTTAGTATCGTCGGCTCCTAGACTATAATTTAATTCAAAAAGAACCGATGTGGATACATGCATAATAATAATATTCTTAATTTATTTGGGACCTTAAGTCCCTTACTCTACAAACGTTAATAAAAAAAAAAAAAAAAACGAATTAAAACCAACTAATTAATTACAACCAACTATCCTGAGACTAAAAGTAATTAAGTCAACACGAAAGCATGAACTGAAGTAACATACAATTAAAGGTTTTTCGTAATAAATAAACTAGCTTGAAATAATAGTAGCATGTCGCTCATAAAAGCCGTAACATGAAAAACAGTTTTATATTTAATCTAAGAGTCTATAAGTTAATCATATTAAGTGTGAACGTTAAAAAAAAAGAGCTACTAAATACATCTGCTATCATCCAGTACAATGGATCGGAAATTTTGATGTAGTGGGGTGTTTGGAAGGCAATTCAGATTTTAATGCGCCCATTAAATCACCTCTCTAGATAATTAACTGTTTACGTTTGACGGATCATTTAATTGTATGGATATCTTCATATATCAAATCTACTTCTAATCGAAAATGTTTATTTACTTCGGACATTGTACTAATAAGCGAATATCCGTGATATTCGCTTACTTTCGTTTTATAAGTTTAAAATTAGTTGGAAGGGGGCCGAAACGGACAAAAGCATTACCGAAGCCCAGGGTGTTGGTATTGTAACTGCACCCTTCAGCGGTTTTAAGAAAAACTTCGGGAGGGAGATTACAGCCTTGAAGACAAGATAGGTCGTGAAAGGACTCCGTTCCTTGAAGAGGTTCTGAGAACTTAAGTCAAAGAAACCCCAGAACGATTATTCTAGATGTTGCAGAGAATCCTGCAGTCAGCAAATCGACCATCACTGACAACCTCAAGTCAATAGTTAAGGTAAAAAAAGTTCGAAAATTGGAAAAAACTCTTACATTCATTGACCTCCAATATCTCACATACGTATGGCTTCACGGAAGCTATGAGACTGTCTCATCCACCCTAAAATCTAGACCTTTCGCCTACCAACTACAATAGACACCTGGACCACTTTTTGATGAGATAAAAAAAATATTAGGATTGATGAATTATTTGCCACTTCTATTAGTTCAGTCAGTAAATATATTTTAGAGTGCATGAATTATGTGATTATTTTTGGCCTCAGGGCTTCGTTAGGAGTAGTTAATGATAAAAAATCTAAAATTCCCCACCTCTGAGAGGTGAATTAACAGTAGGAGGAGGGGAGAAGGTCCCATTTTTGGATTTTTCTATTAAATCTCGAAACAGGTGGGCTCTAGAAAAATATATTTCAAATAAAAATTAAGGCTGATTAAATTTTTTATCAAATTTATTCGATACATATTTGTCAAACTTTGATCGGTTTTCGAGATATATGTTATTGAAAATCGATAATTTTCGCAAAAGAGTAGTTTTTACCTGAAGTTTTGTCAAACATTCGTTTCTCAGAACCAAAGTTGTAGAGCATTAAATTTAATTTAGTTTCATGTAAACGTTTCTTGCACTTGAAGCAAACATCTGACAAAAAGTGAGGTAAAAATAATTTTTTTTCTCAAAAAATTATCGATTTTCAAAAACGTATATCTCGAAAACCGATGGAAGTTTGGCAAATATGTATAAATCAATTTTAAATAAAAATTTTATTTAGGTTTAATCTTTATTTGAAACATATTTTTCTATAGTCCACCGTTTTCGATATATAATCGAAAAAACCAATAAATGGGACCTTCTCCTCAGAGTTAGAAGATAATGATACTTAAAGTCCTAAGTATCATTATCTTCTAACTACTCCGAACGAAGCCCTGAGATAAAAAATAATTGCATATTTCATGCACTCTACACACCCCATTTCATGACACATTGATTGGACTATATTGGATTTTTTTTTTTTTTTTTTTAACTAATTTAGAATGTTAAAACATTTATCATCAGTTCTAAAAACATACATAACCAATAGCACTTTCCTAGAGAGATTATATAAATTATTCATTTATTAATTTTTTTTTTCAATTTAAAAAAAAAAAAAACCTTTATGATACCCAAAGGGTATCAAGACATAGAGCAGTCTAAATTTGAAGAGACGAAATAGTCAGGGAGAGATGGGTCCTTGAGGTTTTTCTAGGACTAGTTAGCATTTTACAAAAAAAATAAAATAATAAGCAAAATCAAATAGAAAATGCATTTTTATAATTTGTTAATATTAAAAACTTTTATTTACTTGAAATTCACGTATATAGAAAATTTATTAACTCGTTGGTGAAATATATTGAGAGTATTTTGATTTATAAAAATGTTTAACAATGCTTAAATTCCCAGACTATATATTTAAATATTTAAGAATTTAGGTTCTGAACGACAAACTATGGTCCTATAAGGTTATAAGTTAAATTAATGGCTATTGAACGGACGTGGCATCAGCTGAAGGCAAACACAGAGCTTAATATCCCCTCCTAGAACTCACCTCACCTCAATTTATTAGAAAAAGGTAAAACTGTAGCTGAGGGGGAATTCCCGCCAAGAGTGACAGCTAATTTTGGCGCCAATATCAGGACGTCGGCCAGGACAATATCCCTGCCTTTATTTCTTATTCCAAGGGAGCGGTAGAGGCGTCAATCATTGCGGGATTTACTGACGGGGAAACCTTAGCAGAAAGAACTACTGTTCCAACCTCGCGTGAGAACATTATAATAGAAGACCCTACAGTAGACAACTTACAGATCTAACAATATGCACATCCATATATTTATATTACTTACTATACTTACAAAAGCTCACTACATAGAATTAAGTCCAGTATGTATATGCAAATATTTTAACTTAGTAATACCGAATCCAATCTTCTTGGGTGGGTTTCCAATACTTTAAAAGAATGGTAATATTAACCATTAGCTTTACTGACGAACATTTGTTGAAATTGTGATTTCAAAAGAAATAAGTTTAATAGTTATTAGATGGTTCTTTTATGATTTTGCTGATTTAGAAGTAGCAATTAATTCACAATTAATTTGGTATTCTTTCCCAATTCCCTATCAACTTGGTATTCTTGCGATGGATTCGGATAACTTCCAACGTCGTCCGGCCATTTGAGGTAGGTTTCTATCCATTATTTCACATTCTTGTTTCAACATAAAAAAGTCTTATTGGGATTCTAGTCAGGTGCAATTTCCCCACATGCCACATCTATCATTTCCTATTTTATTGAGCTGAATGACCCCATCATAAACATTTGTTACAATATGTAACAAGTTAACTACCACTTTGCCTAAAATTACCGATGTAAAAGTATCTACTAAGACCACCTCTGCTTTATGGAGCCCCGAAGTTAGTAAATATCTCACACGAAACATCAAAAATACTTAAAGAGTTTGCAGAAAGAACGGAGTAATGAGAATGATAGTACAGCGTACTACATTACAAAGGAACTAGTGCTAATGAAATTAACTACTACCCTAGACTAACCAAAGGTAGGCATGTCAATTTCACTGACAGCCTTCGACACTTGATAAACCCCATATTTAACACACTGACAATGACATGAATGCCACAGAAGCGGCAAAAATTTGCTAACCAGTTAGTCTGATCTAACAAGGGGACGTTTGCAGTTGTAACTCACAGATTGAATGCCGATTTTTCGTGTGGGTAGTAGGGACCTATAATAGTGCAAAACTAGAGTTATAGCCGCCAATGAGCATTAGGAGCCAAGAAAAAAAAAAAATATGAAAATCACGTTTTTATTTTTTTCTCAGCTCTCAGTCAAGATAGAGAAATGATTCTTTCACGTTTAGTTGCAGTTATGTATGCTATTAGATATAAAAATACTTTTGTTGTGCTCAAGACACTATCCGGCTTTAGGGTGCTCAAAAATGACAAAAAAAATGACAAATTCCAAGGAAATCCGCTGTAAATCAGTGGAAACTTTTTTTCATGAACAAACTGACCTCAAATCTCGATTTAACGCGCCATAAAACCTTTGTATGTTAAATTTTATCAAAATCAAAAAAAACTATTGATATTTTACTCCTTTCGAGGAGGTTAAAATTTTAAAGTTGACATTTCATCAACATTTTCTACCGGCTATAACGACTGCTGTGTTCAACCGATTACAACAATAATAGCATCACTAGAATCAGCATACATTCTCCTTTTTATCCATGCATATATCATTGGATTTACTCCCAATTTTAGTGGACAAAAACTGATGTGAATGAAAAAATCCAAGGTCAGCTATAAATTGAGATATTTCAATAAGGGGAAATCCTGCGACCTCCGAATCTGGGCTAAACTATGCAGTTTTAAGACTTCTAGATGACCTTAAAATTTTGTCGTAATCGGTTGCGAAATATGTGAGATAGCGCAAATTATTTACATTGTTTCAGAAATTGACAGCCCATTTTAACCTCCTCGAAAGGGGTAAAAAATCAATATTTTTGGATTTTGATAAAATTTCACAGGTAAGGGTTTCATGGTGCGTTAAATCGAGATTTGAGGTCAGTTGTTCATGAAAAAAAAAGGGTTTCTACTGATTTACAGCGGATTTCCTTGGAATTTTGCCATTTTTTTGCCATTTTTGAGTACCTCTAAAGCCGGATAGTGTCTTGAGCACAACAAAAGTATTTTTATATCTAATAGCATACATAACTGCAACTAAACGTGAAAGAATCATTTCTCTATCTTGACTGAGAGCTGAGAAAAAAAATAAAACGTGATTTTCATTTTTTTTTTTTTCTCGGCTCCTAATGCTCATTGGCGGCTATAACTCTAGTTTTGCACTATTATAGGCCTCTACTACCTAAACAAAAATCGGCATTCAAAATCTGTGAGTTACAACTGCAAACGTCCCCTTGTAAGTTAAAACTTTTATTTTTACCTTTATACTTAACACTAGTAAATCACTTCACTCAAGAGAAGAAGAAAGCCCCTCTAAAACTTTCGAAATGCCAAGTCAAATCTAACAGTGAACAGATCTTCGAAGAATTTCAATCGCTATAGAATCCACCTAAACTTGTTAGGGATACCAACAAATATCTCAATGGCGTTACGAAACAATGAATCCGTTACACAAGCCGTCCTTAAATTCATCTATGACTCTAAATTAATAACCAGCCTCTAATAATTTTAATAATTAATTAAATTCAAACTACAAACGGGCGTTGATGTCCTAGCAGTTTAAACGCCCTCTCAAACTAAAAAAAGGAACAAACAACAAACTTCACTCAGATTTACAAGTACTCACCGTAAACCAAAATATACATAACCTTATAGACGATTTCACGACAGACTTCATGGACATAACAACATACTCATTAATGACAATGCCACGACTGACATATCCTCAATACTTTCAGATTGCTTGAAAGAAGCTGCATTTACTTAAATGATTCGCTCAAATAATTATTTTTTTTTTTATTAATGTTAGGCGGAGGTACTGTTGAGTGCTTCTCTCTATGACGTAAATAAGACCTTATTATTACATCATCAGCAGAATCACTTATTTTTACTTATGAATACAACAGGTTTGAATAAAAAGTTGAAAGAAATTTTTTTTTTAAATATATAACCCATTCCTATCAATACGACAATATTTTTTTTTTCTTTCGATAAATTAATAAAATGGAGTAATAATTTTTGTAAATAAGTGATTAATTTGGCAGAAATTTACATTAAATTATCTATATAACAGCTGTATCTTCGCCAAATAGGTGGTCTTAAATTCCAAAACGATGAACAAAGAGATTTAATTTTAAATTGTAATCCATTACATTTCGGTACATAGTTCTTAGTATGTACAACATACATAGTATGCTTTACTAATTATATTCGACTTCCTATCAAAAGAGTGACTTATGTCGCTCCATAAAGACATCTATGAAGCTTTTCGATTGGAAAGGGATGTAATATTGACGATGGGTATTATTTTAGCCGACACAAGAGGAGGGATAAATTGCTTTACCGGAGCTAACGCAGGGATATTTGTTGGGAGGGTTGGGCAGGGCCGAACAGTGAAAGAGAAATAGGCGGCAGGGAGGCAACACTTGACGTGAATGGAATAAATATGCAACAGAACGAACAGGTGTCTGACGTACGTCACCCCCTCCCTCCCTTTCACCCGCCCTAAAAACTAAAAATATAAGCTAGTCCTGTCTCAAAGATTACAGTTCAGCCCTTTGACAATGAAGTGTATATTTCCACACTTTCAGTCAGTTAATATTTAATTATTTACAAACTAAAAATACTGGGGAAATATTCCATTGATGGAAAGTTTCGGGAAGAGATCAGAGCTGGTTTTAATTATTTTTCAAGAAATAATCATGTTTATAAGGATTTTTTTTTTGGGGGGGGAAGCTTTCAGAATGATTTTTTTAAAAACTATTTGTTGGTATTTACAAATAGTTACACATACGTATACACAATAAGTTAATTTAAGGAATTTATTGTCATGAATTTGTCCTGTAACCTGTGAAGAGCCACTCATTAGTGGCACTTGAATAAAAGTTCTACATTTGAATGTCTCTTGGTCATCTTCTTTTCAAACACCTCGGATGATTATCGAGAACAGAGTGGCAAGCAAATTGAGAGAGTATGGATTTGAATATTTATGAAGTTTACTATGAAAGAATAAGTATCTGGTTTTGGACCAAAATCAGCAAACAAATGGAACATTAGGATCTTTATAAGTTTATTTGTGGCAAAAGTAAGGAGCGTTAAAGATTTTTCGTAGAACTCTGGATTGCAAGGATTGGGTACGAGATGAATTAGATGCTTTAGTAAAGCCCCAAAGCTTAACTCCATATGTTCAAATAGATCTGTAACTTTCATGTAAATGAGCCTTTTGTAATTAATCGGAAGGTTTGAACTTTGTCTAGGAACTGTTGAAGAAGCCGAAATCGACGAGCAGGTTCCTGTCATTTTAGTCTTGTAGGTCGATTCAAAGTTAAACGTTTGTCAAGTTGGAATCGTGGATAGTAGATCAGTTCAACAGGGAACAATGGATGTTATTAAAGGATACTGTAGGACAGGAAGTCGTAGGTTACGATGAAATGTAAAGGTTATTTTATGAGATTCGTTTGGATTTATATTGATTCTTCAACTTTTACACCATTCTTGAAGGTTAACGATATGAGATTGGAGTGTTTGGGATGTTATGACCTGATCATGATTTACTGATAACAGCACATGTGTTATCAGCGTATGTGGTGAGGACGGTGCTAGGATGAGTCGGAGTGTCAGCCTTATAGACTGTGTAGAGGATGGGAGGCTAGGATAATAATTTGAGGAACACCGGCGTAATTAGAGGAGAATAGGAAAATTTATAGTTACTTTAAAAGTTCTATCACTGAGACAGGAACGGATAGTTTTAATTCAAGAGAGAAATATACAAACAATACATGAAAAAAACGAGAACATTTAATCAATTTTTCAAAAGGACAACAATGGAGAAATATCCTCCGGCCTCAAAACTCGGTAGATCTGAAGCTACATGCTTACGTGTCCTATGAAAAGGATTAATCAGGAAAAGAGCGTGTCCCTTTTATAATTAAAACAATTAAAATAAATTTCAAACGAAACGACAAGGAAAGGGAGTGTCCTTCGGCCGTCAAATATCGTTAGATCTTGGGAGATCTGAAACCAGTTTTCCTCAGAGACTTTTTATATTTAGTAGCTCTCAGAAATGTGTCTTAAAAAATTAATTGCTAATTACTTCCAAATTACCAGTATTTTCAAAATACAGAGAACGGTGTAATATACTAGATTCAAGGGGGCATCTGTCAAATCTTTACTATTACCTTCGCCTCTTTTAACAGTTTTTTGCACCTTAAATAGCGATTAAATTTTAGAAATATTACACATATAGCTAAGTTCCTATCTTATATATTAAAATATGCATTTACCCTGACCGTGAACAAATGTTTGAAATAAAAAGCTAACTAACATGACTAAAAAATACCCAACTAAAAAGGAGGCCGACCTCTCCACAATTTCATTCCAGATATCTCACCAACTATTTCAAGTCAACACCACAACTGTCCCCCATTCTAGACCGAACAAAGACATTTAAAATTTAAATTTATCTTACACAAATTAATTTTAAATCAATTCCTAAATATTAAATATTTTTAAAAAAATAAACTTGTTAGACAATGTCCGTATGATTCAATGCATGGTGCATGTTAAAACAACCTTTAAGTACCTCCCAATACAATTTTTAAAGGCTTGCTTTAAGAGGAAAACAAGGAGAAGCGTTAGAACATTAGCAATGATATTTAGGGCATTGTTTATGATATTTATATGGATGTTACATGGCACCGGAAAAGTATTTGAGAGCTCATTTCTGTAAGGGTTGTTAGAGACATAATATGTATTACGGAGAAATTAGATCAGTGTTTGATGTTCAATTATTTTGCTATCCTCACAGCTCAAGTTCATGAGATCCCTAGTGATTAATAATGATAGTTTTGTGTATGAAAATATTATATCATTAATGGATATGTGAAAGGTCCATATTTAGTATGTCTATACTTTTGACTGTAGGTTGTCTTGTAAATTTTAACCTTTTTAGTTCGAGTTTGAGGGTTCCGTATAAGTTTTAGTCTATACAGAAGTCAACATACTGTATTGCATCAGATAAAAGAAATGGAATATCGTTTTTGTAAATACATAGGTTGGCTGAATTTGCCGTGGAGAATACAGGTGCATTTAGATTCCGTCAAACGTCAAGCAACATTTGTCGCACCAAACCTTAATCTAAGACTGTCTTGGATATGATAGGAGTGATTAGAGAATCTGGATAGGGTGGTTGACATAGCTATTCGATTAGCAAATATTGCCAGGAGACAAGATAATAAACTAGACTAAAAAAGGCCCACTGTTATGATATAAAAAAAGGGAATCAATGAAAATTCGAAATATGTTGTTTCAGTCAAAAAATGAATATATTAAACTATACATTTAAAACACATTGGAAACACGGAAAAATCCCGTAATTCAAATTCTAATCAAATCTTAAACTAACTGAGAGGAAGTAATTTGTATATAAACACGAACGCTTATCCAATTACAAATTTTAAATGTAAGCAGATTAATGTGATACAATATTACCTGTTAAATATAATAATTCGGTAAATTTTGTTGACATTTAAAATAACAATCATTTCATTTGTCTATCGAAACACTATAAACCACTGCACAAGACAGAGTAACGAGTATTATAAATTATGAAATTTGGTTATGAAAAATAAAATTACAATAATATAATTATTATTTATAGTAAAATAAAATAATTGCTAAAATATTACTTACAAAATAGAAGGTAAATATCAATTTTTCCACCCCACCTGAAAATAATAATATACATATTAGATAAAGTATCATCAGTAAATAAATAAATTAATACTGTCTTGAAAATGTGTTTTTGTGCCATTTTTTTAAAAACCAACTTAGGTAATGTTGTAGAGTTTGAATATAAATATTAAATAGCAAAATGAAAGTGGGTATATATATATATATATATATAGTATATTATATTATATATTATATACTATCTATAGATCTATAATATAATAAGGATTTTTTAAGCCAAACTCTAGCCTGAAAACATGGTCAATGGCAAACTAATAAAAAAAAAAAATAAAAAATTCCGGTTATCAATTTTTTTTTTATTTATATCAATTTACTGAAATTTACAAAACTAGACAATTGTATACATTAAGTGAATGAGGTAACATAACGATTACACGATTAAGGTAACACGCCAAAGCTTGAAAAGAACTGACTCATCAGTAGCACTAAATAAAAATTTCTACACTACAAGATCTCAAGATTGACTGGGATGGGGGATGGAGTGGGAAGTAAGTTGAGAAAACTAATGGATTTTAGTGGTTATGGAACTTACTATGAAAGGATAGGTATCTGGTTTGGGCTAACTCAGCAACATATGGAACATTAAGGGTCTTTTGGGATAAGCTTATTGGTGACAAAAGTAACGGGCATTGAGGATTTTTTCGAAGGATTCTGGATTATAAGGATTGGATACGATATGAATTGGAGGGTTTAGTAGAACCCCAAAAACTCAACAGTCCGTACGTCCAAATAGGTTAATACAGTCAGTAAAAATAAGTTTTTTTTAATTGATTGGGAGCTTTAAACGTTTTTGTTTTCTAGTAAATGTTAAAGTAATCTTGTAACGACAATCAGTTTTTTGCCGCTTTAGTCTTGCGTCTTTGATTTAAATTATTGTATTTATTACGCCTGGTCTCGAAAAAACGTATTAGTTTAGTTTACATACTAATACTAAAATATCCATAAATAAAACAATCAACCGGACTACTTGACTATCTATTACTTGAGGTACTCATGATGGTACTTCTATTGGAAATTGTTTATTCAAAGGAATAGTTCTACTATGTTAAATCCCTTAGGTTTTTCCTATAACTGTTGTTTTTTCATTTTCGCAACTAGAAACGAATTTAAAATAGAGCTACTAGAAATATATAGCTGGTAATCTAAATTAAAATATGATTGGTTTCCAATGATTTTATTATTTTCCATATTAAAAAGTAACCCAAAAATTATGTTAGTATTTGAAAATAAATGAAAATTTAGTTTTGGAGTGGAATTGATAATTCTTGTAATGTTAGAGGTAAATCAAACAACAGTAACTGTTTATATAACCTCAGAAACAAAATAAAACAGTTAGGTATGTGTTGATTCTCGATACCATCGATTCTTGAGAAGAAACTGATCGATACCAGATTTTTAGCTGATCCATATGGATTATATTTTGAAATAGCATTTAATTTTTAACTGAGTTATCGGTATCGAAAAACGAGAATAGTTTTCTTGACCAGTACGAGAATCGAAACATTTTGGTAAAGACACATCACTGATAACAATATCACAGCATGTAACGCAGAAATATTCGAAAGGACATTGAAGAAAATGTAATAAATGTACAAAAAATAATAAAATTTTCGAATAAAGGAAAATATAAAGGGAAAGTAAGAAATATTACAAGCAAAACAAATATAAAAAGGAATGAAAAGAAAAAATAGAGTATAACTATGACATAAAATGGAACGAACATAGTAAGCTTAAACGGGAAAATGTAAGGCAAAGGTTAGACTAAGAACATAAAAAAAAAAAAAAAAAATGTGAATAACAAATTCCAGAGCATTATATAAACGAGACGTAATGTTAAATAATTTGCTAAAACGATAGGAAAAGACTGAAATACACTGTAATATGCATTTTTATAATAACACCCTCGGAGGGAATTCCAACATGACCCCGGTTATCCTTTGTTTTGTATCCCAGAGGTCATTCACTGAATCTGACCCAGCCGGGTGGTAGCGGGAGAGAAATACAAAAAGGAAAA